>VMDO01004359.1:84077-126939 GCA_007922755.1 Pedetes capensis
GAAACACTATTGTCAGTGCTTCTCTGCTGTTCATAGGGTTTTCAATGGCAGATTGATTTTTGGGAGGGGGTTGCCAGGTCCTTCTCCCAAGCCTACAGCTTCTGGTGTTCCCAGGTGGTCTCCCATCCAGGTACTAACCAGGCCCGACCCTGCTTAGCTTCCGAGATCTGACGGGATCGGATGCCACAGGGCTACAGCTACAGGCCTTCTTTATGGGTTTAGTTTTGGTAATTCATATGTGTAAAGGAATTTATGCACGTTTTTTGTATTTTCATTTTTTGGAATACAATTCCTTAAAGTAGTCTTTCATGATCTTCTGAATTTTGTTGGTATCCCTCATTATGTCCCCTTTGTCATCTCTGTTTTTTTTTTTTTTTTTTTAATTTGGGCCTTTTTTCTTTCTTTTGGTGAGTCTGGCTAAGGGAATTTCATTTTTTTTTTTTTACCTTTTTGAAGAACCAGCCCTTGGTTTCATTAATTCTTTGTATTATCCTTTTAGTTTCTAGTTGATCTTTTAATTTCTGCCTTGATCTTGATAATTTCTGTGTACTTGTTTTGAGATTGACCTGTCGTTAGCCATCCAGTGCCTTAAGGTATGTCATTAAGTTATTTAACTAGGCCTTCCTTAACTTATTGATGAAGGCACTCATGGCTATTAAGTTCTCTCTTAGAACTGCCTTTGCTGCATCCCATAGGTTTTGGTAGGATATGTTTTCATCCTTATTTGATTATAGGGACTTTTTAATTTACTCTCTGATTTCTCCAATGACTGATCATTCAGAAGTGTCTTATTTAACCTCCATGAATTTATTATATTTTTGAACTTTTCCATGCTTTTGAGTTCTAGTTTTATTCCATTGTGATCTTATAAAGAACAGGGAATGATTTCAATTTTTTTGCAATTGTTAAGGCCATTTTTGTGGACTAAAATATGGTCTATTTTAGAAAAAGTTCCATGTAGTGCTGAGAAAAATGTGTGTTCCATATCTGATGGATGGAGTGGTCTGTTAGGTAAATTGTCCTATGGTACTGTTTAAGTTCAATGTCTCTCTACTGATTTTTTTTTTTTTTTACTTTGATGACCTGTCTCTTGAAGAAAGTGAGGAATTGAAATCTCCCATAATTATTGTGTCTGGCCCAATGTGTTCCTTTATCTCCAATAAAGTTTGTTTTATGAAGCTAGGTGCTCCTATATTTGGTGAATAAATATTAAGTATCATTATGATTTCCTGATTGACTGTTCTTTTTGATAATATATACTGACCACCTTTGTCTCTTTTGATTAGTTTCGGATTGAAGTCTGACTTTACAGAAATTAGTACCATTAACTCCTGCTGTTTTTGATTTCCACATGCTTGATATATTGTTTTCCAGCCTTTATTTTTCAGATTTTTATGGTCTTTGTGGATAAGATGAGTCTCTTGAATCCTACAACTCAAGAGTTTTATTTTTTTAGTCCAGTTGGCCAGTCAGTGCCTATTGACTGGTAAGTTGAGATCATCTACATTTAGGGTAATTATTGAGAGGAGCTTATTTTTTCTGCATAACTTTGGTGTTTGTTTCTATTTTTCTATTCATATTTAGCCTATTGTATTCATGAGTTCCCTTCATGTCTATTATTAATTCCTTTGATCTTGCATTTGGTGTTGTCTTGCTACTCCTGTATGTAGTCATTCATTAAGGATCTTCTGCAATGATGGCTTGGTGGTCATGAGTTGCTTAAACTTGTCAATATCATGGAATGTCTTAACCACTCTGTCTATTTTAAAACATAGCTTTGCTGGGTAAAGTTAGTCTTGGTTGGCAGTTATATATATATAATTTTTTTTTCGGGACTTGAATGGTGCCTGACCATGCTTTCCTTGCCTTTAAAGCTTTGTTGAGAAGTCAGCCATTATTCTGATGGGTTTGCCTTTGTAAGTGAGTTGGTGTTTCTCTCCTGCAGCTTTCAAAATAGCTTCTTTGGTCTCTGTATTTAGCATCCCAATTAAAATGTATTGTGGAAAGGATCTGTTCTAGTCTATTCTATTTGGAGTTCTAGCTGCTTTTGTGGTATAGGTATATATTTCTTCCCTTAGTTATGGGAAATTTTCAGCCATTATTTCATTGACAATATTTCCTATCCCCATAGTGTCATTTTCTGCTTCTTCATGGATCCTCTGAATTCACAGTTTGCACCTTTTTATTTTAGCAAAAGTCTCTTGAAAGTATTGATCATAATGTCTCATCTTTCTATCTTTCTTGGTATCTGAATAGATAAGATCTTCAGTTTTTTCTTCAGCATCAGAAATCCTGTTTTTGGCTTCTTCCAGTCAGGATACTGAAGATTCTACTGTAATTTATTTTGATTCATTTTGTTTTGCAATTCCAGCATTTATCTTTGGTTCTTCTTCAGGATCTCAATTTCTTTGCTGTATTTTTCTTCTAAGTTAGATATGTTTTTGTCCAGTGTTTCAATTGCCTTCATCAATTGGTTGTGGTGTCTTTGAGATTTTTCAATATATTTATAAGTGGACTTCTAAATTATTTTTCTGACATCTCTAAAATTTAGATTACTTTAAAATTATCTATTGAAGGATTTTGGTCTATTGGGGATTCCCCATTCACCCTGATATTTCATGTTTCATTTACTTTTTATGTTGAGCCTTTCCCATTGCTTGGTTTGAGTGCAGTGTGTATCCAATGCAAGGGTGGAAGAAGTACTATTATGATTTTGACAGATAAATTTGGGAGATATTGATTGACTGGTGTAACCTAAACCAACTACTACTTGGAAATTATGATTAATGAGGCTGGTGGCAAAAGGTTTCAAAGTCTAGAGGGAGAGGTAAAGTGGTGTGCGGGAAAGCTAGTAAGTGACCATCAGAATTAACCAACTCATCAGAGGCCACACAAAATTAACAACAAAAAATATTAAATTAAAAATTTAAAAAACAAACACACAGACACAGAAAAAAAGAAAGAAAATACCTTCACCTAACTCCCCAAACCCAGAACTGCTCAACACACACAGAAAGAGAAAGAGAAAAACCCAACAACCTAGAACCACTCAGTTCACCCTGATAAATTCAGACTATGTGATAATAATTCAGTTCATTAAGACTTCTGCCTTCTTTCTGAATGTACTCAAAAAGCTCTCCCAGCCATTCCTTCCCACCTCCATTGCAGGTCAAATCTCACAGAAGGTGTGTGCCCTCCATATCCCTCTACCCATTCATGAGGCAATCCAAATCTTGTCCCTCTGACTCACAAACTGTGAGGATCCCTGCCAGATCCCCAGGTTTGATGGCTTCTGTGGCCACTCCCTCCAGCTTTGTGTGCTGCCAACAATTGTGCACTAATGCTAGTTGGATTTCACTATCCTGCATAGTGCCCCAGCCAAAGGCAAGCCTCCTGTAAATTCCAAGTTGTTGGGGTATGCTCAGCAGCCCCCAATTTCTCAGGGATTCTAGAAGGTCACCTCTGGGATTGTTTAATGGAATATTCACACTCTGGAGCACTCCCCATGACTGCTGGGAACTTCTTTGTGTTGCAGTACTCAGAGATTCCCCCATCTTGTCCAAATATCCCATGGCTAGGCTCAGGGGTTATTTACTTAAATGAGCAATGTCCAGTTTGGAGCTTATGGTCACAGTTCTTCAATTGCCATTGGCTACTGAGAGAGACAGGGGAGCAAATGACATCCCTTTGTTTGTATACTCTGGGTCATGGCTGCTCCCCTACTCCCCAGGCTTTGGGTGTATGCTCTTACAGCGCTCCTTTTGAGGTCAGCTTCCAAGGATTTTCCTTGGCCCTCTTTACCTTTCAGTGGGGGTCCCAATTACCTGCATGGGAGAACTCTGATGGGAGCCACTGTTTGTATCAGCTGAAACCATCTGGTCTGTGAATTCATTAGTGCGAGTTTTTCCCCCCCCCCCCCTGTGTATTCCAGGCTTCATGCCCTACCTCCTCTGCACAGATAGAGGTTCACCCTTCTCTCCCTGTTGCTTGCCCTTGCTGAAAGACTCTGAAGTGGTGCCCCTTAGTTTCCACTTCTTTGTCATTTTATTTTCAACTTTTGATCAGGTCATAGCACTTTCTCACTATTTATAGCTGTTATCCAATATTTCTCTGTTCTGAGTAGAGACCTTTACATCTGTCTCCAACTCTGTTGTCTTCCCCAGTTAAATCCTGGTTGCTAACAACTGGTCATCTTAACTGGCAAATCCACTTACACATTTTAAATGAGCCACTTTACTTCTTTGGAGAGTAATTCATCTATAAAATATAGGCATCCTTAAATTTTCCTCTAATGTGGGAAGCAATGATTGGAGAAGACAGGAGGGGGAGGAGGGTCAATGAGGAGGGATGAAGGGGGACAGGTCAACCTCAATGTAAACAGCACAACTTTATTAGTATGGTGGGGAAAAAAAGGGGAAGAAAGAAAAAAAACTACAAGAATAGCTAAAATAAAAAAATAATAATAGCAATAATACCAAAGGCTGGCAATAATGTAAATGGACTAGATCACTCACCTAATACTGCTGAGAATATAAAAAGGTAGATCACTACAGAAAAAAAGTTTGGACTTAAATCAAAATCAGGATGTACATATATAGATAAGTATTCTCACAAAAACACATACAAATAAAAAGGAGATCATTGGTGTGGGGTGGGGATAGGGGAGGAGGGTCATGAAAGGGTAAGGGGGAGGTTATGTGAGCAATGTACAATGAAATGCATATATGGAAATGTCAGAATGAAACCCATGTTATAATGAAACTCATTAAGTTGTACCTTAAAACTTTCCAATAAAAATAAATTTTCCTCTAATGCTAAAATTTTATGATTATTTGAAATACCTGATTTGTTCAAATAGTCCAACTTCCTTCTAAAGCCCCTGAAACCTGTAATAGTTGATTCTGTAATGACTGACAAGCTAAGTGGTATATCAATCCCTTTTTCTTTCTATCTATCTGTGGATAGAAAGTGTGTCAATACTACAAAGTCAAACACAATCTTTGAGGTTCCCTCATCCTCCATTCTCAATTCCAGAACCTGAGAATGATAGTGGTGTGCTTATGAAAAAATAGCTTTAGAAATTTCATTAGAATTAGAATCACAGGATCAGGGAAAGAGGAATAAAGAAGAGAAGAAAGCTGGAAATATAATTTTTTAAAAAGAAGATTTGAGGTGTGTGGTATTGAACTCCCAATGATCATTATATGTAGCTCAGATCACATGCCCTGCTTTCTGTGCTATATATTTTTAAGTTCTTTCCCAGATAGAATATCTAAGGGAGGACCCATCCCCCCAAAAAAGAATGATTTTTATTTTCCATATTGTACATGCTAGCAATCCTGGCATTTGACCACATTTATGTAAACATGCAGAGGTACCTATAAATTATTGGACTTATCCCAGTTTGTTTCCAGCTATGTGCTATAATCATTACAGCTGTTCTTACTTTAGTCTCAGAAGATATTTTGGTCCATTTATTTGGCTGATTAGTCATATAAACTGTAGTCCACATTTATGACAGAGTTTGGGGTGGTGAACATAACATATTCACTAGAGGAACTAAGATCACACATATAACATTATATATAAATATATATGATTACATATATAATATATATGTAAGATTATATATATATATATTATATATATATATATATATATATATATATATATATATATATGAACTCTATAAACTTGTAGCGGTCCCCATAACCTGTGCACTTACATCCCAAATACTAACTGGCCATCAGTCACCCAGGGCCACCCTGTGCTTTGAGATGGCTGTGGGGAACCTGAGCTCCCCCTCAGAGTACCTATATTGAGGAGAGTGAGAGGCCAGGGAAACTAATAGCCTCACTTGTAAAAGTCTGGGCCTTATCCAAAAGATCTGGGACTTGTGGAGGTTGGTTGGAAGGGAACCCTGGTGGGTCTTAATAATAGCATTGTAGAAATCTTGGCAGTAAATACTAAACTGGGCTTTCTTAATTTCCTGCCCCATCCTCATTGCAATTCTCATTGCTTAGCCCTGGCTGAGCTCAGATCCCTGAAGGTCCCGAAGGGCACGAAATCCTGAGCTCTAGTCTGATGCTTACATCTGTGCCAATCTGCAGGGGGCATCCTAGAGCAGCTGCTGCCTCCCAGAGCTGTTTTGGTCCAGTGCTTGGATCAGTTATTTCACTATAGATTATTATTTATAATTAACTACGCAATTTACTCACAAAGCATTTAAGCTTTAGACACCTTTCCCTCTCAAAAGTGCTGTTAATTTGTTTTATTTTTTCTTTAAGCCTCACAACCACCAGCCCCTATATAGAGGTGAAATGATTTTACTAAGTTTAGGTAGGGAACCAGTGTCAGACATTGGGTTAGAAGGCAAGCATCTTGATTAGTAGTTCTGTTATCTTTCTACAAGAGTTCTTTACAGTGAGGATAATAGTAAACATAAAATACTTCTACTATCCCTTTTATTTTCATTCTTCTCTTTAAAACTTTGACATGCTTTATATCTGTTCTCCTGGGATCAGTTTTCATGAAACTCTAGTACTTTACTGGCTGCCCTCCATGCTCAAACAATGTTGAGTAGTATCTCCAGTCTTGTTCTGATTTATTCAGCAGATGGAAAGTTATTGTCAATATTTCTTCAGAGCTTGAGGGGGTATTTTTGGATGATAAAGTTAGTTTCCATTTATCATCATTTTATCCTCAGTGCGGGCTTTGGAGTCTTTGATTTTGGTTGTATGAATGTGAACCATGAGGTTACACTGAACATAGTTTGTTTTCCAAGCCAGAAGATAGATCAGAATGCAGAAATATATGATGGCCTTTCACGACGCGGTGGAATTTTTTACCTAAAGGAAAACCAGCATTGAATCAGATCTTTTTTTCTGGCCTTATGAGAGCTGGAAGAGGTCATTGAAAACATTTAATAATTCCAGTTCAAGGCACTTGTTTTCAGTGATGCTGAAAATGAGACCCAGAGAAGTCAGGAGAATGTCTGAGATCACGCAGCTACTTGGTGGCAGTGCTAGAGTGAGACATCATGTCATCTATTCTGACTCAGGGGCATGAGAAATCATACATTTCTCACAGACAAGAGTTGGCTCTACCTGGAGAAGACTGAGGGGGTTGCATGGGATTAATTTGACTCAGCAGCATAACAGCACTCCATAGGGTCATCAAGGGAAAACCTAGCACAGTGATGTGTAGAACCCCACATGACTCTAAAGGCACCTCAAGAGAGCTCCATTTTTCCCTTGGTTATGTTGGAAAGGGCAGGAAAATCAAGCTTCCTGGGATGTCACTATGTCTACATTAGAAACTTTATTCTGAGGACTAAACCCTTGATTTGGATGGATGGGGCTTAGCTTTTTGTTTATTTCTGTGGTAACTAAAAGGAAGGTCACAAAGAGGCCTTCCTACTGAACCAACCACAAGAAGATTAAAGGACTAGGGAGAAGAAGCACACTGTAAACATAGAAGTCAGAGTTCTTGGGCCAGAAAGGAGACTTCTCGTTATTAATGGTGGCTTGGGAACAGGAAAGAAGGGAGAGGAGAGAGAGACTAGTGTGGGTTCGTGTTGGTCAGACCAAAAGAGTGTGCCACTGGGGAGGCGGGTATCCTTTGTCTGTTCTGACCAGGTCCTTGTTGCCGCCTTCTTCCTCTCTCTGTGACAGTGGTCATGGTGGGGGAGGAGGCAAAATTGCTAAGAATAACCATGGTCTCTTGGACTTGCTTTTTTCAAGGAATCAATGGAATTAGAAATGAGATATTAGCTTTAATCAGTCACATATGTTTGAGTTCTTAGCCTCTAGGAAAAGAATTTCTGACTATGGCTTCTCACGCAGTAGAGAGAGTGCATCCCAGCAACACAGAGGAGTGTCTACACCTGGGCCGTGGCAGGGCCCCTGTCTATCCTCTGGTGGGCACAGGACAAAAGCTCCCTTCATGTATCCCATCAGTCTGTCACTTGGTCTGATCTGAGTGGCCAGACTCTGACTAAGCTTTCCTTATGTGGTTTTTCAACAAATGTAGAAGATTTCAGTGCCCACATAGATGCAGATGGAGCCAAGAATTGGAGGCTGGAGGAGAGCCCCACCTCCCCACAACCCCCACCCAGGCCTTTGTCTTATGTGCTTGTTTCTGAGATGTGGGGGTGTCTGGGAAATCAGGCACATAATAAGATGTTTGATTTTGTCATACATTTTATTTTATAAAAATTTAAATCAACCAGTAAGTTGTGAGAATAGTCCAAGGAACCCCCATGTGTCCTTCATGTAGCTTCGACTCATGATTAGTCAGCAGTCTCTCACTGAGCATATGGCTTGGTCAGGATAGTCAGGGCCCTTCCCTCAGGCCCTCAGGGCAGTAGGGCTGTTGTACTTTGAGCAATTCCTTAGTTAGTGCTTTTATGCTGTTGCCTATGGAGAACTGCCCTTTGTAAGGCTCACACTGGGCCAGGTGTCTATTAATTTGTCCCTTAGTTCTTTGTGTTGCCAATTCCACAAGCTCCAGCAAGTTCTCAGAATATTTTGATAACTGATGTCTTTTCTTTAGGTCTGGCATTATACCTCCAGAAAAATAAACAAGAAAAATCAACTCCTTCTCTTTTGCTAAAATAATACTCTTCTGCTAAGCTGTGATGTAGGACCCCAGTTCAAACTCAGAAGACTTTCAATGAAAATAAAATCTCATGTTAAGGTTCTTACCAAACTTTTTGTATTTATGTTTAATTTATTATTCACATTAAAAGTTGGTTCTATAGCCCTGAGCCTGTGCATAGCTAGAAATGTTTTCTGTGAATTATTTGTGTATAGGTAATGAGTGTGAATACATGTGCACACACAGAAAACACTACTAGAACTTTCCACGGCAAGGTTTAAGTATTCCAAAGGGAGCAAATGAACAAAGTTAAATTTCTAGAGAGATTCTAACTCCAAGTCTACATTTGTATATTTTATGGTCTGTATTATGTTATTTAAAACAAGGGGAATTAAGGAGACAGGGAAAGGTGAAAAGGAAAAGGATAGGGATTTGTTGTTAGGGAGTACACAGTAGATCAAATTAGGTGTTGGCACCCCAAAATTGTAGTCAAGCAGTAATGTCATGGTCAGATAAGTGATTGTAGCCTCCATCCCCATGTATTGCTCCAGATCACTGAGTATCTTTCATTCATAGTTGCATTCTTCACGCCACACACATGATTCTACATGAAGCAGGTGCTCAGCTTTTGCTGAGTGCACATGTGAATACCATTCCTCAATTGCTCAGACAGCACCACTGACATGTCAGGGCTCAGATAGGGCCAGGGGACCTGTGATCCCACCCTAAAGACACATGTTTTTATTTCCCCTGTGACTTCTGCTGCTCACATTCACCATGCTGTACAATTTCAGGGACCACACTCACTCATATAGGATATAGTGTGAGGGGAGACCACAGAATTGGGCACTTTGGCTGCTCTGGCTGTGCTCTGGATGCCTTCTCGGAGAATGGCTGTGGTCACTGTGGGCACAGCCTCCCAGGGTTAACAAACTGAACGTTCATTGCTCACCCTTGCTCTCTTATTGTTCATTCACTCACAAATGCTCCTCTTCTATCACTTTCTTTTTTTCTTTTTTCTTTTTTTATGATTTCACAGGGAAGCCTTGGGGCCATTTCTCTTTAGGGAATTGCCCCTACTCCACCTCCCCAATACCCTTTATCCTTCACATTCCTAAACTTGTTCTGCAAGCAATAACCAACACAGAATATCTGGGAGTCTGAAAGTTGAAGACATTTTCTTTATTGAGGCTCTTAGGCCTTAGAGTTATGGCTCTTGTAGAAATGCAGGATAAATATGATATTTTGGGCACACACTTTTTCAATTATGGGCAGATCAAACCCAGTATTGCTCTTCATCCATCTCAATCTGAAGGCTGGTGGGGAGGCTGCTCCTAAACATCTTTGCACACTTAATCTCAAGCCCCAGTCATGCAGCTTCTAAATTTCAAAAAATTAATCAAACCTAAGCCTTGTAAAGTGTACATTCTGATTTATATGACTTTTGGCAAACAGGCACACCGAATAAAAACCTTCTTACTTGGAAATGACAGTGTTGGGGGAAAGAGGGCTGGAGAATGATATCAGGGCACCTGTTCTGATGGGCAGTGGCAGTTCTTAGAACTCAGTAAAAGGATTCAAAACTTGGTGTTGCAACAAGGTGGGAGAATGCAGGTAATATGGCAAGGACTAGTGTGTTCTCCCATCCTTAGATTTATTTTCAAGCCCTGGTTCCATGAAGAAACCCCTAGAAAGTCCAGTGTCAGATGGAATGGCACCAACTGAGCAGATTCTGTTATAGGGGCTAGAGGTGGAAGGGGGAAGTTGGGATCATTTCTGGCCCAGGAGCTCATCTTCTAGAAAGATACTCAATTGCTCAAGGTCCAGGGCTCAAAGGTGCAAGTGAATTCTGACTCGATTGAAGCTATTACTATCTAAGAAGGTCCAACATGAGGAATCAAGATGTTAGTGATGTAACAGTCAAGCCTAATGTAGGCTAACTGTTCTGAGTTACTATTCCATCTGGTATGCCTGAACTGTTTTGTCATTACAGTGGGTGCTTTGAGAGATATGGGGACACAAAGCTGAACAGCCTGCTCTTCCCACCAATCTGCAGGTGCTCTAATCTGAAACAGTGTGAACATACTACCAAGAAAGTCCAGAGGAGGAAAGGAATAATTCTGCCCTTGAAAGATTAAGAGGAAGGATTTCCAGGAGAAACAACAATTGAACTGAACCTTGAAACTTTTGCAAGACTTCACTGAAGTACAGGATGGAGAGAAGGACATTTCCAAGGATAGGAAAACCAGAGAAACTCTACAGGTTCATGGGAAAGTATGGGATGTTTGACATAGAATGACAAAAGGCTGGAAAGGGAGTTTGGAATCAAACTGTGAAGGCTTTTAAGAGCCATGGGAAAGTTTCTGGAACTTAGCCATACAGTAGAGGGAAGGGAGTGGGGAATCCAGTAATAAAATGAGCAATCGGTTCCTGAAAAAACAACACAGAATTTACTCATCTTCTGGTGGGTACACTGAAAAGTATAAAAGTGTTTAGAGCAAAAGAGCTCATATTTGAAAATATCTGTATTTGTTAAGGAGAAACCATATGACCTTAACCTATTTATTTAACAATAAAATGAACCCAGTATATGTATCAATCTTACAGAGTTGTTATGAGAACTAAAGAAGATGCTGTTAGTGAAAATTAGTTTCTGTGCTGTAAACTGCAATGCAAGTGTTATTGTGATTTGATGCCAAAAAAAGAGGGTCTGTTTGTTTACTAATCTCCCCTTGTGTTACAGTTGCTGTTGTTAGGTGCTATTGAGTCTGGTCCCACTCATAACCACCCTCATAGGGTTTTCAATGGGTGATTGTTTCAGGTGTGGGTTGCCACATTCTTTTCCAGTTTTTGCGGTGCTGGGGATCGAACCTGGGTCCTCAGAGAGTGCAGAGCAGCACTCTACCCACTGAGCTAAACTCTGGCCTATTGTGTTATAGAGGATTTTTATTTCTGCACCAGTACAAATGCTAATGATTTGCTTCCCATATGTCATGAAAACCCTTATTAAATGTAATAATTCTAAACTTAATATGCAGCTTAGCATTTTGTTGCTGTTGTTGTTATGTGCCAACAATCAGGTCCAACCCATAGCAACCCTATGTACAACAGAATAAGCCACTGACACCGTGCCATGTTTGGCACTACTTTCAGTGCTTTTCTATGATTCACAGGGTTTTCAATGGCTGATTGTTTTGAAAGTAGGCTGCTGGGTCCTTCTTCCAACCCTACAGCACTGGGTGTTCCCAGGTGGTCTCTCGTCCAAGGACTAACCAGGCCAAACCAAGCTGAGCTTCTGAGATCTGACAAGATCAGATGCCAGGGTGGCAAACACAAGAGCAAAAGAGGTGAGGTGTCTTGGCACACTCCTGCAATCCCAGTAACTCAAGAGGTGGAGGTGGAAGGGTCACAAGTTCAAGGCCAGTGGCCACCTGTATAATTTAGTGAGAACCTGTCGAAAGATAAAAAAGGAGCTTGGGGAAGAGCTCAGTCATGGACCACTCATCTAGCGTTAGTGAGGCTCTGAGTTCAACCCCCAATACTGGGGGGAAAAAAAGGCAATACTAACATTTTTTAAAGTAGTGTCCTGTGCCAAACACTTGGCAATCTTATTTAATCTTCAGGATAAAACTCTGAACTGGGGGTTAGCACCGTTGGTAGAGTGTTGCTCCACACTCTATGTGGACCTGGGCTTGATTCCCCAGCACCACAAAAACGAGAGAAGGACTTGGCAGTCCACTCTCAAAGCAAGCCCAAAACAATCACCCATTGAAAACCCTATTAGGGTCATTGTGAGTCAGACCCAACTTGACGACACCTAAACAACATCACACTCTGAGGAAATTATTGTCCCCATTGTACAGATTAAGAAATGAAAATTGAAAATTAACTATACTTATCCAGATTAATTAGCAAGAAGTAGCACTTGGATTTAAATCTCACGTGTTGACTGGCTCCAATGCTTGTGTTTTCATCCTCTATGCTGCACTGTAGAACACAGGTTGCTAGTTCTTAAACAACTCACATCTGCTTTCCCTGGTAATTGTCCTAACCTCTTGCCCTTGATGAAAGGACTCTTCAGATGTCTATTGGGTCAGCCAGCTTTGTGTTACCATAATAAGTATCTGATATGATCAATTTATGAAAAAGTTTAATTTAGGTCACAGTTTTGGAGGTTTCAATGTATGGTCAGGGCTGGGATTTAGCTCAGTTGGTAGAGCAACACTCTGCAGTCTCTGAGGTACCGAGTTTGATTCCCAGCACCACAAAAATGGGAGAAGGACATGGCAACCCACTCCCAAGGCAATCCCGAGAAACAATCTGCCATTGAAAACCCTATGAGGGTCGCTCTGAGTCAGGTACGACTCGACGGCACCTAACAACAACAATAACAACAACAATGTATGGTCATGTGTCTCCTTGCTTTAGGACCATGATGGCACATCATGGTGGGAGGATGTGGTAGAACAAAACCACTCACCTTATGAGGGAAGCAAAAGAAAGAGAGAATAAGAAGAAGGGACTGAGGTCCCGAGGTCCCCTTTGAGAGCACTCCACAATCACCAAAAGACTTCTCACTAAGCCTCGCCTCTTAAAGACTCCTGATGGAGTAACACCTCCAGTAGCACCACCTTGGGGACCAAATGTTTACCACATAGGTATTTGGTGGGACACTAGATCCAAAGCATGGCATCCATGCTTATAAAACGACTCTATAGCCACAGTAGATGGGAGAAATTACATTCCTCTTTGGGAAATTTGGAATCGGGACACTGAGCACTTGAGCCAATCATTGTGGAAACTAGGCTGAAAGGACAGGCAAATTCAGAATTCGAGACCACAGCAGGGCAAGCCAGATTCAGATGCTGCCTTCAGAATGAGGGACCAAGCCTAACAAGCCAGGAGAAAAGCATGATGTTCTGGGAGAAGGATAGAGCTGCACAGACAGAATTAGAGACTGGGACCCCTGTGCCCAGAGAGAATAAGGTGGGTGCCTTAGCCCTGTGTGGCCTTCCAGTTTCCAGCTCTATTTCACCTGAGATCTTGACATCTGTCTAAAAGTCTTCATCTTTATTTAAATTAGTTGGCCCTACAGTCAAACAGCCTTGACTGAAACAGCCCACAGTGAATGCTTGCTGGATGATTGGCTGCTAGGTGTATCTTTTTTGTTTGTTTTAAATACATGGAGGTTGAACCCATGGCCTTGGACATACTTTGCAAGTGCTTTACCACTGGGCTGCACCTCCAGTCCATTTTACATTTTTTTTTAAATTTTGAGACAGGGTCTTGCTAAGTTGCACAGGCTGCCTTTGGCCTCAACTTCAGGATCTTCCTGCCTCAGCCTCCCCAGTCACTAGGAATAGAGGTGAGTGCCACTGTACCCTGTTCTAGATGCCTTTTTTATTACTTCTCTAAGTGTCTTTATCCTAAGGAACCACCTACTATACTTTATTGATTTCAGTGTAATCTTTTGGTCTGAAAATCATTCTTGAAAATTAGGTTCTGAGTCCATTATTCTGCAAGTATGAATAAATAATGTTTCAGAGATCCCTCCACTGAGAAAGGTAGCAAGATACTTATTCTGGTGATGCTGAGGATTGAACTCAGGACTTCAAAGATGTGAGGTAAGCACCCTACCGGTAAATTACACCTTCAGCCCACCACATAACACTTTATCTCAATGTATTTTAAAAGTTAAGCTTTGTGATAGGCTATGATTTTTAATTCTTCTTTTAATAATAGTTTTTTAAAAATAAAAAATTTTAAAGTACATACACAGAAAAGTAAAGAACAAATTTTCTTGGAATTAGCAAAAAAGCAGTGAGAGACTATATATATCCTTATAGGAAAAATTTTACACGTGAATTTTAAGTGTCAGGAAGAAGAAATTATTGTTACCTTAATACCGGCTGGGATTTAGCTCAGTGGGTAGAGCGCTGCACTGCAGTCTCTGAGGTCCCGAGTTCAATCCCAGAACCGCAAAAATGAGAGAAGGGCCTGGCAATCCCGAAACAGTCAGCCACTGAAAACCCTATGAGGGTCACTATGAGTTGGATACCGACTCGATGGCACCTAACAATAACAATAATACCGTAGCTGAAAAAATAATTAAGCATTCTTTTTAAAGTAGAGTATGAAAAAGGAGAAAAAGGTTTAAGTTTAAGAAATGAACTCATCCATATTTTAATTCTATTTTTTAAAAAAAACTCTTATTTAAAAATTTATTAGCCTTTTAAATATGAACCTATGTTAAAGTAAGTAAATCTTTAGTTTTGTTGCTTAGTAAAAGTCCTGTTTTTCTGAAAAGAAAGACACATGATTCAAAAGGTATGCTGTATTCTCTGTGACTCATTACCCAGATCTACGGGGATTCAGAGTTTGGACACTGTAGCTGCAACTCAGGCTGCAGCTTCAATAGTCCCTGTCTGGGCAGAAAAGGAGCATCACCTTTAGAAGAAGGTCATGTTGACTCACATCAACAAAACAATGGCTGATATCACAATATCGTTTTCTAACACACAAAATTCATTTCCAATGTGAATTTTTGGTATATAGAACACTTGCCAACTGTAGAGAAATGGAGAATGCATTGAATTTGGAGTCAGAGGACTAGGCTGCCATTTTTCATTTCCCCTTATTTGTGGTGTGGTCTTGGACAAAACATTTAACATCTCTCCATTTGGTTTTCTCATCAGAAAAATTGATGGCGGGGAGAGATCCTTGGAAAATCTTCACTGTCTAGGAGTGTGGGATTGAATCTTCTAGAGTTGTTGTGAATAGATCAGTAAATTCCCACATTTGACCATGGGTAGCATTGATCCTGGAGTAAAGTGAGCATTGTTAACATCCAGGCTCCTTTCTTCATTTTTCCGCTTGGCATGAGCACTAATGTGGCAATGGTACAGAGCCCTGCCAGCCAAGAACAGCGGGATCAATGGAATCTGATGACTCCACCCTAGCCCAACCACCACATTCCTGCTGTTTGTTGGGGAGAAAAAGGAGACACTGATGGTCCCTGAGAAAGTGGAAGCCCTGTCTCTTGGGACTTCAAGCACCTGGAGAACAATGGATTCAAGTTCAAAAAGAAAAAAAATCTCAAAATCATTCTATCTAGTTTAATGCATGAATGATGAAGTGGTTCAAGTGATCAGTGTCCAAACAGAACAGAAAGTCAGCTTCACCAGAAATACTTAGAAAAGAAGGCACTGAGCTGAGCGTGGCCTGGCTTAGAGGGTGACCATATAAAAGTGGGGCGAGGAGGCGGTGGGGAGCAGGAAGTGAAGAAGGACACCTCCACATTCCTTCAGCAATGGAAAATTGCTTCCCACAGGAGGATTCCCCCCTCTGGATCAACAAACTTGTCTCAGCTGATACCCTTAAAGCCTATGGAAGTGTGGAGGCAATCATACGGGGGGAGTTTCCACGGGTGCTCACCATGCTCAGGTGGAGGAATGAATGCTGCCCCAGAGCATGGTACAGAGACAGGAAGGCATAGAGCTGAAAGCGTCTCTGGAAGGAAGAAACATAATGCACACACATGGCAACACTGAGAAAAGGAGTGGAGGACGCAGGGCAACAAGAAACAGCACATTTCCACTGGTTCCAGTTTTGAATAGTTTTGTTAACAAAACTTCAGTAACTGGTTCACACTGTAGGAGAGGTTTTTCATTTGTTTTTGGTTTTTAATGAATAATCAAGTTTGTTAGGTGCCTTCGTTAGGCTTTAACTTAAAACGTGATTCTCCAGCTTCACTGTTTACTGTCTCATCAACAAGGGGCTTAGTATTCATGGAGGTTAATGCTATAGGAGACAGTAGTTTAATACCGTACCTACCAAACTTTTACCTGGCCTTGGTGGAAATCGAACAGACCTATCCCAAGATGGAAATAGAATCTACACTGCTTCTTTTTTGTGGAGTTTGGAGGATTATTGATCAGTAAAGCAACCAAGATGATAGAAACATATGCTGGGAAACCAAAATAAAAGAAATATGGAGAACAAATGTATTATGCCATACATCTACTTAATCTGCCTGAACCTTCTTTTCCTCATCTGTAAAATGTAGATAATAATACCTAATTCATAGGTTTGTGGAAATGAAATTAAACAAGGGAATATGACAGAGATGGACTGAACAGTAGATATGTAGAGTGTGCCTTTGCACACTCAGGCCTTAGGTTCAGTCTCCAGCACCACAAAAATGGGAGAAGGACCTGGCAGACCACTCCAGAAACAACCCTGAAACAGCTGTTGAAAACCCTATGAATAGCAGAGAAGCACTGACAGTGCCGGGCCTGGTACAGTTTTGTTCTGTTGTACACAGGGCTGCTCTGAGTCAGACTCTACTCAATAGCACCTAACAACCACTACCTAGTAAATCAGTGTTTGTTTACTTTCTCTGGTAGACCCCTCTGCACAGACCCACTGGTACCACAGTGTGCAGGAGAGTTTGTGGACTGCCATGTAGACATGCACTTCCTGTCATCCAAGGCAAATGGGGCATGTGTTGGTTCTAAATTTTCTCTTCTTCCAAACTTGAAGAACAAGAGTGAAGAGAATGGAGGTTTTGTGTTTCTTGTAGTCAGAGAGTTGTTGGTGAGGAGCAGGTGAACGAAGGCTATTTTGACATCTTTATTAACCCTATACTAGATGGTTGCCATATTCTGGCAAGGTTTACTACTACTGGCTTATAGGAAGGCCTGGCCCTCTAAAGAGATTCCCAAAGGAAACTCAGCAGCAAGTGTCCATTCTTCTTGGTTACCATGCTAGGCACAACGAAGGCAAAACCCCATTTGCTCCTCAGATTTACCATGGTAACAACTCCACTTTAAGTATGGAATGACTAAAACTGAGAGAGACTGACTTGCTTGTAGATATGACAATCTGTGTCTGTATGCTTAGATAGAACTAACAGTGAGCTTGTACTCCTGGAGAGCTGGCAGAAGAAGAAGGAAAGAAATAATAAGGACACGTTTACCAGTAGGGTCTGCAAGTCCACCTTGCTTCTGTACATACATCTCTATAATATTCCCAGCCTCGGGACATGTCAAATTTCTCTAAGCATGTGATAGCACATTCTTGGAGCTTCACCTCCAGGGGTAAGCCAGAGACCACTCTGCATGCAAGGGCAGAGAGATTCTCATGAAAGGGAGTGTTTCACACCTAACTTTATTTCATTGGTCATGAGTGCTGTTCTAGGGAGGACCAAGATGGAGGATGACTTATAAAGATGTTGTTACTGTATATTACTACTATTTTTCTACAATGATACAAGAAATTGCCTCTTCTTAAGTACCTGTTTTTTGGGGAGCAGCATTTGACAAGTATCTTCTTATTTAATCCTCACGTCAAACTTAACGGAGTAGTAGTAGTTTCATTGTATCAGCAATTGGCTCAGGGAGATTAAGAGGCTTGCTGAGAGTCACAAGAAGTAGCACTATGCCAACTTTTAAATACTCAAACATTGTTTTTCTACCTTAACACAGAGTCTCTTAAATAATTAAACCCTACACTGAAATGGGGCACTGAGCCTGGGCTCTGGTAATTAAAGTCTGCTGCCCTCTGAAATGAAGTTCTTCTATAAAGTTAACTCCCATCCTCTGCACCTCTACACTGACATACACTTATGGATCAGAAGTAGGAAAAGTTACTTCCTTGCCTTCCAAGACACCTGCCAAGATTATGACCTTAATACCCAGGTAACACCACTGAATTCAGCCATGGGCATTTCCCCCCACCCTCCACCATAGGTATTAGCAATTGTTTCCTGTGTCCACTCCTCTGTATTAATCCCACTGTCCCCACTCTTCTATGTGATTTCAGTACTCTCCTACCTCTTGCCTGCAGCCTTTTCCCACTCTAAATCCTGCTGTTCAATCAGTCGTCCCAAAACATCACTTTATAAATGTCAACTCTCATTCAGAACAATTGCATTGATATGATGCAGCATTTAGGCTGATAGTGGGAAAGTACAGTTAGTGATGTGATATGGAAAATATGTTCTGCGTATGATCTGAAACAACAACAAAAAAATCAGGATACACATACACAGATTGTGAATATTGGGCATCTATGTGTAGTAGAATAATGGTTGATTTTGTCTCCATTTTGCTTATGTGTTGTGAATATTGGGCATCTATGTGTAGTAGAATAATGGTTGATTGTGTCTCCATTTTGCTTATGTGTTGTTCCTAATTTTTTTGTGGTAAACATTACCCTTAAATTAAGATAAAAGGGAAAAGCTACTATAAAAAATAACGAAAAAGCTGGGCACGGTGGAGCATGCCTGTAATCCCAGCTGCTGGGGTGGTGGAGGCAGGAGGATCGCAAGTTCGAGACCAGAGGCAGTGTGCATAATTTAGTGAGACCCTATCTCAAAAAGTGCCGGGCTGGGATTTAGCTCAGTTGGTAGAGTGCTGTGCTGCAGTCTCTGAGGTCTCAAGTTCAATTCCCAGCACCGCAAAAATGGGAGAAGGGCCTGGCAATCCACCCCCAAGGGAATCCCAAAACAGTCAGCCATTGAAAACCCTATGAGGGTCGCTATGAGTCAGATACCGACTTGACCGCACCTAACAACAACAACAACAATCTCAAAAAGTAAAAAAATGGGCTGAGGGTGCAGCTCAGTGGTCCAGCACTTGCAAAGCATGCAAGCGTGAGGCCCTGGGTTCAAACCCCAGTACCAAAAAAAAAAAAAAAAAAAGCAAAAAGGAAAGAAAAGAAAAGACACTCAGGGAGTACAAAATGGAACAATAAACTTCCAGTTTTTACCATTAAACTAGCAAAAAAAATGTAAAGGTTATCACAGTCAGTATTGGCAAGGGTGATGGAAGAGCACGCTTGTATACCACAGGTGGGAACGTAAATTGATACCATCTGTATGGAAGATAATGGGCAGGAATCATCAAAATGAAAAAGTTGCATACATTTTGGCCCCCAAACTTTAATCTCAGGAACTGATCATATAGAAAGATGGCTCTTAAAGTCTGATCTAGACCAACAATATCAGCATGACCTGAGAACGTGTTAAAAATTCAAACTTTGAATAAGGATTCAAAGGTCGGATCAAAATAAAATGGAAAAAAAAAAGCTAAAAATGGTGTCAATATAAATGGTCTAGAAAATGCATGCAGTTGTTCTGACAAGATAATAACAAAGTTCGCTAAAGGAAAAAATTCTATCTTAAACAGAACTGGGACTCAAGTACATATAGAAAAATATTACCAAGTAAATGATAGAGAAGACTTAGATGGGGAGGGTGGGGGGGAGACATACAAGAGGGTAAGGGGGAACCTATATGAATAATGTACATCAAAATGCATATATGTAAATGCCACAATGAAAAGCATGTCAGAATGAATCACATTAAGGTGTACATTAAAAATGTCCAATAAAAAAAAAATTCAAACTTTCAGGCTCCACCTCTGATCTACTGAATCTAAGAGTAACTACAGAATGAGACACATTGCTGCCTTAATTATGTGTAATATAAAATTAGAAACAGTCTGTGTATTAAAGGCCTGCAGTCATAGCACTGTGGCATTCGATCCCATCAGATCTCAGAAGCTAAGCAGGATCAGGCCTGGTTAGTATCTGGATGGGAGACCACCTGGGAAAGCCAGGTGCTGTAGGCTTGGGAGAAGGACCCAGCAACCCACTGCCAAAATCAACCTGCCATTGAAGATGATATGAATAGCAGAGAAGCACTGACAATAGTGTTTTGCCAGTTGTATGTAGGGTTGCTATGAGTCAGATACCAAACCGAAGGCACTTAACACCACCATGTATTCAAGAGGGAAATTGGTAAAGAATTTACTAAGTTATACTGCAAATACTTCTCGTTGATTAAAGAGGAAATGTATTAGGATGGAAAGGTCATTAGTATGCATTTTTGAATTAAAAAAAGAACAACTTGTAGAAATACCTCTTGTTGTTGTTAGGTGCCTGTTGGGGCTTTTTAAAATTATATCTATCAACTAGGGTTCCTCATGACAGCCTGAGAGGATAACCCCTAGTTGACCCCAGGGCTCATCTCACTCACTCACACCAGCCCCTCCCATTGAGTGAGCAAAGATGGACCCTGGCCAGCCTGACCTGCCCTAACCACCCTAATTTTGATTGGCTCCCCTCAATATTTTCAGGTAATAACTGTCTCCACCTGGCAGGTATGTCAGTTTACCTGCTGTACCTGTCAGGTGTGTGCCCTGATTGGCTGAATCCCACCATGTGACTCCTCCAGGACCCTATAAAAGTAGGGCTCCTGGACCCCCTTCACCCTCACCTCTCTGACCGTCCTTCAACTGCTACCTGAACCCCACCACCTGGACCAGCGCTCCCTACTCCAGCAAGATCTTCTAGCAAGCTGGCGGGATCAAGACCAGGGGCCCTGAAGAGCCAAAGGATTCTTTCAAGCCACAAAGAGACTCCAAATTCCTCCCATCCTTGGGAAGGAGGGAGGTAAAGAAAGTGAGCCGCAAGAGGCAAGATCAACTGACCTCCACGGAACACCGGCGGCTGTGGCTGTGCCTTTAAGGCTGAGCTGTACCAGCACTTAGCCTGCAACATTCCATGCTGCAGGCCTAGAGCCAGCACTTAAAGGGTATAGAGCTCTGCTCTATAGGGGCTGCTTGCTCCTTGCTCTCCATCAGGGGAGCACCCAATAAACCTTACCTACCCTGTTTTACCATGAGAAGGTCTCCCGAGGTCCTTCTTTAAGCCATGGGCCAATTGTTACGTTGAGGGTTTGGCCCTAATCTTAGCTGGGCTAGAGCTAAAACCCCTACAGGTGCCATTGAGTTAGTGTCTGACTCATAGTGACCCCATGTACAACAGACAAAGCACTATTGTCAGGGCTTCTCTGCTATTCATAGGGTTTTCAATGGCTGATTTTCTTGAGGTGGGGTGGGGAGTGGGTTGCTGGGTCCTTCCCTCAAGCCTACAATGTCTGGTGTTCTCCCATCCAAATACTAACCAATCCCAACCCTGCTTAGCTTCTATGATCTGATGGAATCGGACACCACAGTAGTATGGCTGTAGGCACAGAAATACTAGATGTACCAAAACAATGAATACACATTCAAGAGATGTTATCAATGTATTGGGCTGTGGTTTAGCTCAGTTGGTAGAGTGCTCTCTCTGTGCTCTCTCAGGCCCTGGGTTCAATTGTCAGCACTACAAAAATGGCAGAAGGACCTGTCAACCCACTCCTGAAACAATCCCTAGAACAATCAGCCATTGAAAACCCAGTGAATCCGTTGTACACAGAGTCAGTAGGAGTTGGACCCAATTTGACAGTAACTAAGAACAGCAATCCTTTGCTATGGTTTTCCTTAGTTGGTAGAGTTGCTCTATAGTCTCTGAAGACATGGGTTTGATCCCCAGCACCACAAAAATGGGAGAAGCATGTGGCAATCCACTACCAAAACAATCGCCATTGAAAACCCTGTGAGGGTCACTATGAATCAGATCTGACTCAACAGCACCTACCAACCAATGAACCATCTATGTATTATATATGCATTACTTTTTGAAGCTGAATTGAATTACAGTAGCAATATATAGTATAACATTTGTGTGCATGTGAGAGAACAGATAGTAGAACAAGTATACAAGTATACATTTTTGTCAGCCTCTGTATATATTTAGGATACTATAAACCACAGTCAAAGAATATATACTCATGTTTTAATTTTTCAAATAATAAACTTGTATTATGGTTTTAAAAATCCCCCCATTTGCTTCTATTGCCTGAAAGATAGAATGCAAAGGTCATAGCTTGACAATGAAGAGAGTTTGTGATGTGCTTCCCTAAGAACCTTCGTTTCAGTCACACTACTTTGAGATTGGCTTAGTACGGAGGCTTATCTTCACTTAGTAGTTAAGGAACTAGGAAATGGGACAGTTGAATGATTACTTGCCCTTGGTCCCATGAGCAGCATTTAAACCTGGGATCAGTTCACTGTGTTCTAGCTCAATTACTTGTTCCTCTCTTCCAGGCTGGTTGGATAATTGTCCCCCAGTACTCTGTAATATACCCCATGCCTTGGCTCGTGTCATTTTCCTTTCTTAAATGCTCTGAATTATGTCTTTCACTCTTCATGAAGCCTTAAAAGGATCCCTAATCATGGAGGATCACCCTGAGTCCCTACACTTTCTAGGTAAACGTCTTGCCAGCTGCAGAACCTCTCTCCTGCTCCTCTGTAGCACTGTATGCCTATGTAAGGACCATCACACCTCAGGACAGAGCCTACTCTAGACTATTTTATTCTCAGTATCTAATTTACAATGAGTGGCACAGTTGATGGAAATGATGACAGGCTTGTAACAGCACATATTTACTATTGAAGTGTCAGATGATCTAACTTATATAAAGGCAGTGACAGAGAAGAGAAAGGGCTCCCCACAGACCTGTCCTTGGAACTCAGGAAATGGAAATGAGACTTCTTTAAATACAACTTTTCATAGAGTTTTGACTTGTGAGTTATAGAAATCTTTTACTTATTCATGAAATGAAATTAAATGTGAAAACCTGAAAAATACATACATCTTAATGTTGAATACAAACAGAAATAGATGATTTCAGCCATATATCAAGTTGCTAACTACAGAGAAAACTTGTTGTTGTTGTTAGGTGCTGTCGAGTCGGTATCCAACTCATAGCGACCCTTATAGGGTTTTCATTGGCGGACTGTTTCGGGATTGCCTTGGGAGTGGATTTCCAGGTCTTCCAAATTCTCAGCATAGTACTTTCTCAGTGCAAAATCTTCTAGAGATAAAAGGAACTTTAGTTGGGCATCAGGACACCTGCCTGTGATTCCAGGTACTTGGGTTGCTGAGGCAGGAGGGTCAGAAGTTCAAGGCCCAAGGCAGCCTGCACAACTAGTGAGAATGTCTCAAAATAAAAAATAAAAAGGAGCCGAGGGTCTAGCTTAGTGGTGGAGGGCTTGCTTGCATGCATGAGGCCCTGAGTTCAATCATCTATTACTTAAAAAAAAGAAAAAGAACTTCAAGTTTTATTTTTACTTTGCTGATTATTAATAATTATAATATTATAATTCTGAAACTATTCTGAGTATATTAGGGGACAAATGTAAGATAATTGTGTATTATTTTAAGCTATTAAATTTGTGGCAATTTGTTATTATAGTATATTATTTTGCTAGGGCTGCTATAACAAAATACCACAAACTGGGGGACTTTAGCAATAGAAATGTATTGTCTCATGGCTCTGTCTAAAATCAAGGTGACAGCAGGGCTGATTATTTCTAAGGATTGTGGAAGGAAGGTCTATTCCAGGTGTCTCCCTTGGCCTGTAGATGACTATCTTCCAGTCTCTTCAGATCTTTATACATGCCTCCATATCCATATTTCCCCTTTTATAAGGGCACCAGTCATATTGATTATGGCCTAACTTGATAACCTCTTTTTAGTTAATTACCTCTTCAAATATCTTATCTCCAAATAAGGTCATATTCTGAGATAGTAGGGGAGAGAGAAACCACTACACATTTTATTTATAATCTTTATATATTTTATATAAGTGTTTTGTATAAATTACAGATAAGATCATTAATATATACAGTCATATACTGCATGACAATGTTTCAGTTAGCAACAGATTGTGTATATGATGATAGTGTCATAAGATTATAGTGCCTAGTGACATTGTAGCCATCCTAGGTGATTTTATAAGCACACTCTCTGATGTTGACACAAAGACAAAATTGCCTAAGGAAGATTTTCTCAGAATGTGTCCCCATTATTAGGTGACACATGACTGTATTATATATATACATTTATATAGTTTATAACCATGTGTATTTTTTATATATAACAGTCATAATATATTATTAGTCATAAACTACATATATAATCCCCTATGTGTCTGTCAGCATGTCATGCTCTGGGGCTTGCATATTGTTGTGATGCTGAAAGTTATGCCACTGGTATTTCAGATACCAGCAGGACCACCCATGGTGGACAGGTTTTAGCTGAGCTTCCAAATTAAGACATATTAAGGAGAAAGACCCACCTGCTGACTCTCCAAACAATTAGCCTTTGAAAACCCTATGAATAGCAGAGAAGCACTGTCAAATACAGTGCTGGAAAATGAGCCCCCCAGGTTGGAAGGCATTCAAAAGATGACCCAGGAAGAGTTGCTTCCTCAAAGTAGTGTCGACCTTAGTGATAGGAATGGAGTAAAGCCTCATGACTCTCATTTGCTGATGTGGCATGACTCAGAATGAAAAGAAACACAGTGGCTATAATAATGGGCTCAAACATAAAAAATATAGTGTGTATGACACAGTGTTGGGGAGTGTTTCATTTTGTTATATATAGGGTTGTTATGCGTCAGACCCCACTGGACTATATATAACAATAGACATATGTTACACACACACACACACACACACACACACACACACACAGAGCTTGCAGCTGTACCACTGTGGTATCTGATTGCATCATACCTTGGAAGCTAAGCAGGGTTGGGCCTGGTTAGTACTTGGATGGGAGACTTCCTGGGAACACTAAGTGCTGTAGGCTTGGGAGGAGGACTTCAGCAACCCACTTTCAAAAAACATTGAAAACCCTATGAATAGTGGAGAAGCACTAACAATACTGTTTTGCCTGTAGTATATAGGGTTGCTATGAGTCAGACACTGACTTGACGGCACCTAACAACAACAACAACAGTACGTGTGTGTGTGTGTGTGTGTGTGTGTGTGTTTATAATAGCAATTGTGAGAGGCAATCTTAGTCCCCTTCATTTTCCATTCTTCCTTTTTCTTTGTCTTTCTAACATTAATCCCATGCTCCTTTTTTGTTCCCTCCATTCTTCTCTCTCTACTACAAATTTCATTCAAGAATGCTCTCCCCACACTTCTGCCTACCTACATCCTACTCACTCTCCTAGGACAATCTCAAAACCTACCTCTTCCACAATCCCATTTTCACCCCAACCTCTGCTCTTCTTTAGCACACCTCATGGGCACGGATGCCCAAAATTGCACGCTGTCACATACTGCTCCAAGATTGAGTTGTGGGGTTAATTTAAAAAAAAAACCTGTATGTTCCTGGATGGTAGGAATTGGATTGGTTATATCCTTGCCATGTAAACACATTCCTTTTTCTCAAATAGTGGCTAGCATAAAATGTTTACTGGATTTTTTTGGATTTCTGATGTCTCTTCTTCTCAATTTTCTTTTTTTCCTGTTGCATTTTCCTCTCCTCTCTCCACTTTTGATTCCCATGTCTGCCTCAGGCCAGCTAGTCTTCTCTGGAGCTCATTTTATCCTCATGCTTTTCCTTGGCTGGAGGTTGAAGGTGGATATTGTTCTATATTGGCTCCTGGCTCTGGGACTCCTCTGTCCCAGGGCTTCTCCTTGCTTAGGGAACTTTCTGGCACCTAACTCATGGCAAGGAAAAACGCTGCCTCGGAGGTACATAGATGCATTTTACATTGTCCTTATTCAGCCTACCCATCCCCAAAGGCTTCCAGCTTCACAAAGACACTGAACTCTCAGACATCTGCATCACACATTTGTTCTCTCCCATGGCCCCTCCATACCCCCCCCCCCACCCCTTGAATTCTCCAGACCAATTCTTGTGGTAAAATCTCACACATTTTCTCAATCTATATGCAAACCAGGTATGATTGACAGCTGAAGAAAGCTGCACATTGCTTGGGCTTAAAGTTATCTGTTCTGTCTCCAAGGGAAAATCTTTGAGTTCTGTGACAGTGCCTTGAAGCCATGGCCCTTGTCCTAGGCTGCCCCAGCCCAGGCGAGCGTCTGACCCCAGCTAATGTGCAGGACCTTTTGCAGCAGTGTGGGGGAGGAGGTAACCAGAGCCCACGGCATGATAGTGATTCATGTTCTCTGAAGGGATCAGAGTGTTATTAGAAACCTTGCCTGCCAAATGCAGGGCAAATGTAACCAATTTATTAATGCTGAGAAACCAATGTGTGAAATTGGACCAAGAGGAGAGGGGCCAGCCACCCCCTCTCCCCACTTCCTGTTTTCTGCCAGTGGCAGAGAGAGGGTGGGCTACAAAGGATTCTGTCTTCCGCAGGAGGACGTTGCTGCCCTAATCACATGTGATAGCGACAACAAATATTCCTGGCTGGAGCTTCAAAGGACTGGGAGATAATTGCATCCACCATTCCTAACCAGCCAGCTGTGCTGCCTCAGCCTGCAGCTGGCAGGTTGCAGAGCCCGTTGGTTGGTCAGGAAGGTGTGGGGTTTGGTTTCCCTCTGCCCTCTATCCTCACTATCTCCTATCAGGACCAAGTGAGCATGGAGGAGTAAGCATGTCTTTCAGTAGTGGCAATTCCCATATCATGTGCTGGTCACTTAAGCTCTTTCCTGTAAATGGTTTTAGATTAGTCTCAATGATTTATGACAATTTTCAGTTTCTTTCCAGTGAAGGAGAGGGTGTCTTCAGAGTACTATGCCTTTCTATGTGCTTTATTGTCATTGATTTGCCCTTTAGAAGGTGACTGAGTTGAAAAAGACATTAGCAGCCACCATTCATTACATTATATATTGTCTCATTTAATCCCCATGCTGATACTGGCATGAGGCAGATACTGTTATTTCTTATTTTCAGCTTAAGAAATAGAGTTCAGAAAGTTAGCAATATGCCCAAGATTATAGGTGTATGTACAGATTATAGGCTTTAAGCCCATGTCTGTTTAACCATGTTCTGTACCACCCAGGCCTACAGAGTGAAAATCCCACAAAATTCTTGTTAAGAAGCATATGCAGGTAATTTTCTTGCTAATGATGTATTGAGAAATTTTAATTTCAGATTAACAGCTTTCAAAGAACTGGCATACAATGAAAGCAATGGACACATTGTTTAAAAAAATCTTTATGATGATTCAGATACATTTTAGAATCAGGCTTGTTTGCCTTGGCATCATTATCATTGTATAAGACTACACAGTAAGAGAACAGATCTTGTTATTATAGGGTCCTAACTATTTCAATTCTGAGTAAGTATCATTTATTGTGTAAGGCATTACTTTGTGCTGTGTCTCAACACTAAAGTTTAGGTAGTATCTAGCAGGGAATTTTGGTTAGTAAACTTTGAATTAGAGTCTAGGTGATAATTTTTTAATAAAAGGTCAACACTTGTTAACTAAAGATAGCCTTTTTAATTGATTATGGATGCGATTATTTGAAGATGTTGACAAAGACTCTGCACCTGAGTGCTATTAAGTTCACAAGTTCATTTCTTCTAGACATGCACCTGACACATTATGATATCATATACTGATAGGCATGGTGTGCCTAATGAAACACAGAGTTATCTTCCATCTCTGAGTGCTTTTCATCTTCCTCTCCTTTCCAGGGATGATTTAACAGATCCTGAAGGCTGCTGTGTGCTACAGGCAGGAATAGCCACCTCTCTGTTTGGAGGGGTGGCAGACAATTCAGCATTACTGAGATGTGGAAGGAAAGTTAAGTCTTCATTTTTAATTAAAATCCAATCCAATTCCTTTTGTGTTTCAATATCTTCCCTATTTCTTCTTCCTCCTATAAGCTGTTCACTTCCTCCCCGAAAACCTCTTAGGAGAAGAAATTACTCACACACACACACATACACACACACACACACACACACACACACACACAGATAAGCCAAGAAAGCTATATGTAAGATAATAAAGTTATGTCTATGTGTTTAATTTTTTAATGTCTGAAAAAGTCAACAGTATTGTTATTCCTCCAATGTGATATCAGTGAAAAGACTCCTAAGGACTTGGAAATTGAGATGTCAACTGAAAGCTGAATTATGAGACTAACACTCAAAGTGAGTAGTACAAGAATGATGCCAACTCCAAAAATATGGCAACCATAACAAAGCAAAGGATTGATTGACTATGTAAGCGTGAGTTCAATTAAAAGTTGAGCTGGAAATCCTCCCAAGGAGACACAGCTAAGAGGTAAGTGTATTTTAGCAAGAGAAAATGGAAGAAAAATATTTTTTTCTATCTGGAGAATGACTTCCACAGAGGTTGACTCTGAAGGATAAAAAGGAAAATCAGAATAATACCTATCTCAATCAGTTTAGAGGAAAAAAAGAAATTTCTAAGTGGTTTGGAACATTTAAGTTTTCTTGGTAAAAGCTTTTCTATAGTGAAATGTCATCTACTGGCAGTTGGTAAGCCAAGTCTGACCCACACTGTATTGACCCATATTTTAAAAAAATAAATAAGTTTTCAACTAGTTTCACATAGAAAAATCTATGTTTCTACCTTTGAAAAACTGGGAAGTACTGGCTTAATCAGGCTGGCCATGGTGGGCTGGAGATATGAAGAAATGACTGCTGCCTTCAGAAGAACACACATTCTTCAGTTTGCCAAAGTCCTCAGGTGCCCTATCATCTTCTGCTCCCTGACCGGATTCACTTATCTATGTTATACTCTTTTAAGCCTTTGTTGGTTTTGAGTTTGACCCCCTAATGAGTAAGCATACCTTCAGCTACTTGAGCTGAAATTAGCTTCTTAAGACCTTGAACTCTCCTTACTCTGATTCCATGCTCAGCATGCAGTCTTCTGAGAATGTGGCTTCCCATGTAATTTGTCTATAAGAAAAGAATGCATTGATCTTCTTCCATGAGCATCGTGGTTTATAAGAAGTGCAGAGTGAATGTGAGAGGCTTGGGCTTTGGAGTTGACAGGTCTGGTCCCAATTCTGTCACTGACACTTGCTAGATGAGGTCATCATGAGACCTCTTGGCACCCTGCCAGTTGTCTGCTCCTGGACATGATGCTGTGGGTCATTCTGGGTTACATACCAGAATATTCAAATTGCAAAAACATTCTTACAAGCAAAATTGATACCTCTAAATCACAAAGTGCCGCATCCCCAAAGAACCACTAATAAGTGTTTCTGTAGAGATAGTAGACATTACAAAAGAAGGAAAGATATTGATCCCAAACACAAACTCTTTAATGATATCTTCTCCAGATAGAAAGGGAGAAAGCCATGGATAGAAACAGACTTTGAATGTAGGAGGCTTTAATTCAAGTCCTAGTTCTTTCCTTCATTAGCCATGTGAATTAGAGAAAGTCATTAACTGTTTGCAGTTCCCCAGATAAAAATTCTCTCCTTATTTCCTAAAAGAAACATCACAAGAATCACATGAAATAAGGTAGGGAAGACACTATGTGAACTGTAAAATGGATGGGATTGTTAGTATTAAATTTTTTATACTCCCATTTGTAAGCAAGAATAGAAGTAGTATGAGAAGGATGTAAGAAGCCTACACCAGCATTTCAAGACCTGCCAGAGAATTGTCCACAACCAGAAGATGAGTGTATGATTAGAACACCCATAACTGTCAAATTTTGCATTATAAATCAAATTAGAGTCTGGTTGATGAAATAAACAATAAAATCCAGGGGTGATGAGGATGAAGGGAAAGAGTGTCACAAACACTGTTGGTAAAAGTATAAACTGGAAGAAAGAAGGTAATTTGGCAGGACCTATCAAAAACTTAAGTGCATACCTGTTGATTCAGCAATTCCTTTCTAAGAATTATCCTATAAACATGCATATAAAAGTGGGCAAGAATATCTATACAAGAACATACAAGGCAGCATTATTTACAAAATCAAGTTAGTGAGGTAAGGAGATAGTTCATATATTTTGCATAGACTTTCTGTGATTATTATGTAGCCATTAACAAGAAAGCTAGATATGCATACTATAAATAGAAATGTAACAGAATCTGTAATATGTGATTATAAATTGAAGTTATATATATATACTCATATACATATGTATATACAAATATATATGTATATATACATATATATACACATATATAGTGACCATATTTTAAACATAACCTAGATATACATATGTAGCTAGAAAAATTCTAAAACTATACAAGCCTAATTCTTAACATTGGTCTCCACTGGCATATGAGAGTTGAATGGAAAGAAGGCACTCTTTATATGTTATGAAGTCTCTTTAATATTTTATAATGATTGTGCAGTACTCTTACAATTTCAAAAATGCACTTAAGCCTCCCAACACAAAGAAATGATAAATGTTTAAAATGATAGAAATTCTAGTTATCCCAATTTGATCATTAAATGTTGCATACAGTACCAAGTTACTGCACTGTACCCCATAAATATGTACAATTATTATGTGTCAAGTCAAAAGTATATTAACTGCAAAAATACAATTGAAAATTGAAAAAGCAAAAGTAAACCAATATTTAAACTAGGAAAAGGAAATATAATTAAACATCTAAGCCTGAAGGTAAGAGTCAGGCCAAGAAATAGAACTTTGAGCGCAGAGCCTAGAGAATTATACACCTAGGGTTTCTGAGAATTTAGCTGGACTGACCCAGCACTTTGACTTCTATGCTTTCTTTACTTATTAATTCCTCATGACTTTGACAATGGATTTGTCTACAGATTGTGCCTCTGCCTCTGCTTCAAGGTAATGTCTTCTCTGGTGTCAAACTACTGCCCTATTCTGGCCAACTCTGTGACTCAGATTTTCTCCAGTCTGGATTTACACGTTTCTCCTAGCACTTAATCCTTTCCAAGGTTACTTTTAATTCTGTTAGCCTCTCTTATTATTGACTTAGGCTGCCAAGAGACCATAATGGGGGGATCTTCAAGGTAATAACTAACATAGAAAATGCCCCTTACATAGGTCTTTGCCATCTGGGAAGAAGTTGTTCTCAACTCACCTATGCCTCCTACTGAGATGACTGGGAAACCAATGGGAATGGTCACCCCCGAGTCACAGTGCTGTTGTTTCTAGTAGCCCCAACATTTCAAATGCAACATACTTAAAGTAGTATGAAATTCTGAAGGTATAGCTATCTGGAGGGAAGGGAAAGATGATAGCTTGAGCCAATCAATTTCTCTTAGCTTACCTGGGCACTGACCTTTCCAGATGAAGGTTTTAATTTATGTTCCTTTTCATAATGTTTCATGAACATGTGTGAACATTCTAGAAGGGAACTTAAATTTCTTTTAAACCATATAGAGTCGATCAGATGTATGACTCCACACAATTAGGGACATTTTATTCTTCTTATACTTCTCCACTAGTAGGCTGGGGTGAGATTTGTGCATTGACAAGGGAGATGGTTAGAGAGATACAGCTTCTCCCAAGACTGGAATTGAAACTCAACCTCAATTAAGTTAAGACATTCTCAATTACAACTGTCTGGCCCTCTTATCCCTGCCAGCTTTTAAGAATTGAGATGGGATCTCCTTAGGACCCAGAAAGGAAGCATTTTCTAATAAAACTCCTTTTATATTTTCAGTTCTCCATGACTCTTAAAACTCTTTTAGTAAGAAAAGTCATTTTCCTTTTTGAATCCCAATTCAGATTTCTTGCTTATCAAATGCTAGTGGGAAGAGTTAAAAGTAGTATATGAAGAAAACATATTTTTTAAACTCATAGTTATAGAGTATCAGAAAAAAATACTACATTTGGAGTCAACAAAAGTTTATGTCCTATTTGTTCCCCTTTCCAGGAGTATACTTTGCATGAGACACAAACTTGATGGAGATAATAGTAATCAATCCTGTATTGTTCTTTGGCTGAGAATGATGAATGATAAAGTACCTAGAAAAGCACAGTTTGATATATCACACAAATATTATTTTTGTTATTATATTTCATAAGTGAAATAATACTAATGTGTTTTCAGACACAGTTTTTTAAGTAGGAGAAAATAAAAATGGCCAAAGTTTAATAAATGATCATTTTACCTGTTTAAGAGGAGGGATCTATAAAATGTATGTTCATTTTCTCAGAATCACAAATGACTCATTAGTTGCTTCTAAACTTCTGAAAGGAATTGTTGCTTTTCTGTTTGAACATGAATAAAAGATTTCTTCAGCAAATAGAATTGTTAAATAAGTTATATAGTAACATATAATATATCTATATCTATATCTATTTATCTCTCTCTTAAGCAGGAGGGCAAATGTCCCACTGAAAAAAGATAAGCTGTTTTCTGCTTTTGTTAGAGGCCATTTTGGGCTGGTGAGCAAGGCAAATACTTGACCTGGATTATATTTTATGAGAGCCCAGCTTTAAGAATTTTAAGCAAACAGTGACCTGATTAAGATCCATGAAACCTTTCAGAATAAATGTAAAGTTAGAAGTCTGTTAGAAGATTCACTGTGTGTGTAAAATCACAGAAGTGCCATCCGGGGTCATCTACCCTGGGATGTGAAAAATATGATGAAATTTTTTGGCAACAACTTTAAAAATGTAGATGATTCATATAATATTTGTTCTTTTATTCATACCAATAAAATAAATATTGAATAAATTTTATACAAAGTATTTGTATTCTAAGCTCTGAGAATACAGGCACAAAATGTGTTGTCTTTGTCAATGAAAAACCCAGAGGTGGAGACAGGTATAATAAACAAATAGTCAAACTTTAAGTTCTGTTGTATACATAGTATGGTAAAAATATGGAGGAAATGCTTAACTTCTTGGAGGATACAGGAAGGGCTGTACAAAAGTGGTGGCATGTGAAGTGAAGTTGGTCCTCAGGAGCTGCTGAAACAGTATTGGCAAGAGATATCAAGAAATGCACTCAGAGCTGGGCATGGTGGCATACACCTGTAACCTTAGTGACTCAGGAGGCAGAGGCAGGAGGATCACAACTTTGAGACCAAAGGCAGCTTGTGTAACTTAGCAATACCCTGATTCAAAAGAAAAGAAGAAAAAAGTGGGCTGGGGGTGCAGCCCAATGGTAGAGCACTTGCAAAGTGTGTGCAAGTATATACTGCCCCAATGGTAGGTCAAGTCCTCATATCACATCACTCTGACCTTCACTTCTGCCTCCCTCTTCTGCTTTTAGGGAGCCTTGTGTTTATATTGGACCCACCTGGATAATCCAGGATAGTCTCCCTGTTGTAAGGCCTGGTAATGAGCAGCTTTAATTCTATCTGAAGCCTTAATTCCCCTTTGCTGTGAAAGGTAGGTAACATGTTACAAGTTTTGGGGGTTAGAATGTGGAAATCTTTGTGAGGGGCATTACTCTGTCTACCATAAGGTTCTTTGAGGTGTTTTAGACTTCAATCTTGTTTTGCTAGTTCTGGAATTTTACAAGAAAAGAGTCAGGGAAGCAATGGTGAGTAAAGAGTTAACTAGCCATTCAAGAAACACAATGACCTCTTAACAATACTGAGTATGGTGTAGAACAGTGAGCCAAGAGCTCAATGGTTGGCGTGGGCAACTCGCATCTTCGAAAAAATGCTCATAAAGCCACGACCAGTGGAAATCAGGACATCAGTCACCTGGGAAACCAAGTAAACATAAACATACAGCCATCCATCACTGCCATCTGGAAGAAATTGGGTAGTGAAGGTCTTCCTGTTAGGCCTTACTCCAGTATTTATTTGTGTAGCTGGAGATCCCAGACCACCTTTTCTTTCAGCGATGCTTCAGTGAGGACGATGGTGCTGAGTCTCAGCCTGGAATTAAAACATAGCACCTTTCTGTGTGTGTATGGATGTAAATATTATTAGCAGATAGGTCACTCGAAGAGATAGGTGCCCATATTTCCAAGTCTAAACACTCTGTAGTCAGACTGGGAGCCCTGTGTGCTGGTTAGCAGCACAATCTTTAGCAAAAGTCTGAATTCACAGTAAATGCTGCCCGTGTTCTGCTTTGTCCAGGAACTATAGGGTCCAGGAGTACTGTCCTACCAGCTCCACCCTGGTTAGTGATTTCAGGTGATATGCAGGCAAAAGACCACTTGAATTGGGTTGCCTGTAAGCAGTGCTATGTAAGTTACAAAGGCTGTCCTCATGGGAGTCCTCGCTGTTGGTCAGGAATGTGTTTTCAGCTGTTGCTCTAATGGTGGTGATAGATTTGCCCTGCTCTCTTCACATGTTCCTGCGCGGTTCCCCAAGTGACTCAAAGCGTATTTACAAGGCAGCTGGTTGGGGTTGGCAGGGGGCAAGTCTGAGGCATGGATCAGAGCAAAGTGAAGTGACCCATACAGGGAGCAAACCTATGACCTTGGCCTCCTAAGCACTACATCTTTACAGACTCAGCTACTAGAGCCCCTGGGATGCTGGTTTTTCATCCAGATCCATATGCAACACTGAAATGCCCAAAGCCTGCCTGGATGCAGCAAGAAGGAAGACATCCAGATCAAGTTTAATTCCTGGTATCATGTTATTTTCTCTTACCTTGAAGGTACATTTGGGAACCGTTTGTTTGGTGTCACTGAATCAGAACCAATCAGACACATTCTTGATGACCTGCAAGCTACACAAATTTACCACCCTCATTCATGGCTACTGTGTGAACTCCTGTAGAGCCTGGACTATGTTGAATCCAGTCCCTGGCACAGAGTCATGTCGAGACTGAAAACATGTTGGCAAGATGAATTTTTAACATGGATGAGTTAGTGAGATAAATAACAGTTTTCACATGTATTCTTCCTTTGTTTTGAAAGGTGGTTCTCAAATTCCTCACATTCCTTATAATGTTTTACATAGATTAGAAATACTCTGTAGTATTTCCAAAGGAAATATAACACAAACCCCAAATGCGAGGCACACACATAATTCTACATTTTGTAGTGTTGTTGTTTTTGTTAGGTGCCATTGAGTTGGGTCTGACTCATAGAGACCCTATGCACAACAGACAAAAAACAACCTGACACTGTGCCATGCCTGGCACTATTGTCAGTGCTTCTCTGCTATTCATAGGGTTTTTGGTGGCTGATTGGTTTTTTTTTGGGAGTGGGCTGCCAGGTATTCTTCAAAGCCTACAGCACCTGGTGTTCCTAGGTGGTCTCCCATCCAAGTACTAACCAGGCTTGATCCTGCTTAGCTTCTGAGATCTGATGAGATCAGATGCCTTGGTGATATGGCTGTAAGCATATTTTCTAGTAGCCACATTAAAACAGGTAAAAAGAAACAGATGAAATTCATTTAGCATTATGTTTTATTGAACCTAATATAACTAAAAGCTTATAACATCACCTGTAAGTTATACAAACATGATCAATGAGCTATTTTTTGATCTTCTTTTGTACCTACTTTGACAGCCTATCTGAAGTTGGACTAGCCACATTTCAAATTGGCACATGTAGTGGTGGCTCTGATTCAACAGTCCAGCAATATAGACTCCCCACTTCCATTGGTTAGTGTTATTACTAATTAACATCTGAACAACTTTAACAAAGAATCTTTATTTTACTTAGCTTATTAATAATGACCACATTGATAAGTGCTGACATTTCTACTTTATAGTTGAAGAATCTGAGGTACAATTTCAAGCTACTGGATGGGGAGATGGGAGAAGGACGTGGCAATCCACTCCCGAGTAATCCCGAAAACAATCAGCCATTGAAAATCCTTTGAGGGTCACTATGAGTTGGAAATGACTCGAAGGCACCTACCAACAACAACAAGGTGGGAGATGTAGGACCTGAAAGCAGGTGTTATAAATTCCATGTCTCTCCCCTGCACCAGCACACTAACTGCCACCGCTGTAGGGGCCCCAACAGAATGCATAACAGGTGGAGCTGCTTCTGCAAAGACACTAGTGAGTGACTCTTAGCTTTAATGAACTACTATGATACAGTTAATTGCAACCAAATGGTGTAGGTAGTCATCACCACATTATAAATATCATTACAGCATAACACTGGCCCAACTTAGAGTTATGCCCAGGCTTCACTTGGAGAACCCCTCCTGATTCTTTCCATGGTTTTGGCAGCAGTCCTAGCTATGACCAACTATCTTCAGGTTCTAAGAAAATCCAAGCTTTTTTTTTTTTCTTGATGGTACTTGGGGGTTGAACCCAGGGCCTCATACATACTCTGCAAGTGCTCTACTGCTGTGCTGTACTCCCAGCTCATTTTTAATTTTTTTTTTTATCTTGAGACAGGGTCTTGCTAAGTTATGTAGGCTGCCTCTGGCCTCAAACATGTGATCTTCCTTCCTCTGCCCCTCAAGTCGCTGGGATGACAGGCAGGAACCACTGTGCCTGGCTGAAAATCTAGGCTTGCGGAGAAACGTATTTCTTCTTTGCCATTTACATGTAGTTCCCTGCTTCCCATTACTTTGTTCATTTTTGTTTCAAGGAAAAAGGCTGATGCCCTCAGCTTTGTCCCGAGAAAGCAATGAAATTCCTCTTCATTTTTTTCTTTCTGATTTTCAACAGTAGTAGTATTTGATAATGCTTCCCAGTTTTATTTCCAGTTACTTATGGCCTAAATTCCCTTCTCAGTTTTGTTCTCAGACTTAATTCTGGTAATTTTGCAACATTAAGTTTTGCACAGTCTGGCTAGTCTACAATGACTCTTTGCTTGAAACTCTGATGCTGTGATTTGTGTCTTGAAATCTAAATCATCTTTGGAAAAGACAACCAGTTTCTCACATAAACCATGTCCAAAAAGGTCTGGTCCCCAGACCATATCTGGCATGAAAAGAGGCTCAGTGTAACACACACTAGATGACTGTAGTTTAATTTCAGACTAGACAGTTCTGAAGATCAAGTCTCTTCCCTGTTGATCGCACTTCTTATCCTCATCAGACCAACTCCTTGGGGAGGAACCCTGACAAAAATCAGCAACACAAGCATTTTCCTAAAACATACATGTGACCCTGCTATTTTCCTGATTAACATACTTTTGCCTGCACTCATACCACTGTGGTGTCTGATCGCATCAGATCTCAGAAGCTAAGCAGGGTTGAACCTGGTTAGTACTTGGATGGGAGGCCGTCTGGGAATACCAGGTGCTGTGGGCTTGGGAGAAGGGCAGCAACCCACTCCCAAAACACAATCTGCCATTGAAAACCCTATAAATAGCAGAGAAGCACTAATAATAGTGTTTCACCTGTTGTACACAGTGTCACTATGAAGTGGACACTGACTGGACGGCACCAGCAACATACTTTCAAGGCTCATTATACTTGATAAAATGAAGTTCATACCTTTTAATTATGTAACAAACCCTTGTAGGTTATGACTCTCCTGCTTCCCCAGATTTCTCTCCTATCACACTTATGCCCCATGCTCCAAATGCACCAGCATCCATGCAGTTTCCTGAAAACACATAGGCCTGTGATATGGAACCTGAGTGGCCAGGTCACCTATCCTCACCTCTGTGCACTTTGCCATCACTAGCTCACATGCAGAAATAGATCCACTATAAGGTGAATATGTGTGTTTCACTACTCCAGTTCAACTCTATACTGAAAGTCTTTGTCAGTGCAATAAGATAGAGGAAAAAAGAAATAAAAGGCATACAGTCTGAAAATTTATTTGTATTCAGAGGTGACATGACTATCAAGGTAAAATCTGCATGGAAACTTAAAATACTTAGGGATAAATCCAACACAAAATGTGAGAGGATTTGTGTGCTGAAAACCTGAGTATTGTAATAGAAATACAGTGCTTATGTAAGTGGAAGGATACATTGTGTTTATGACTCGGAAGACTCAATATTGTTTACGTATCTGTTTTCTCCAAATTTGATCTACAGATTTAATGACACCATTAAAAATCCCAGCAGGTCTTTTGTGGAGCTCCATAAGCTGTTTCTGAAATGAAAAATCGAAGGGACTAAAATGGCAAAGCAATTTTTTTAAAAAAAGAATAAAGAAGAGTTGTATGTTTACAAGACTTACTAGAAAGTCCACTAATCAAGACAATGGGATATTAGTGAAATGAAAGATATAAAAATCAGTGGAGAATATAGAAATAGGGGAAAGCAATTCAATGGTGAGAGAATAGTCTTTTCAACAAATGGTGCTGGAACAGTTGGACATCCATATGCCATAAAGTGTATCTTGACCCATACATTAAATTATATACAAAAATGCCCTGGAAAGGGATCTCAGATCTAAATGTTAAACCTAAAAGTTTAAAGATTCTGGAAAATGACACAGGTGAGAATCTTTGTAACTGGGGTAGATAAGATTTATTAGGTAGAATACAAAAAGCACAACCTGTATGTGAAAAAACTGATAAATAGGACATCATCAATATTAAAAACTTCCCGTGCAAATGGCACTTTTAAGAAAAATATAAATACAGGACATAGATTAGGAGAAAGGGACTGGTATCCAAAATATATAAAAAATTCCTACAACTCATTCCCACAACTCAAGAAAATATAACAATCCAATTTAAAAACTAGGGAAAACATTTAAACAAATATTTCATCAAAGACAATACACAGATGGTTAAAAAATATTTGAAAAGATGCTCAACAATATTAATAATTACAGAAACAGATATGGGCTATTAGAAAAACTGCTGACAATGATGAACAACTGAATTTCATCATTATACTTTTTTTAATTATTTTACTGAGTCTTATGCATGTGCACAAATATTATGTGTCAATTGTTGTTGATAGGTGCCATTGAGTTGGGTCTGACTCATAGGGATCCTATGTACAACAGGTGAAACACTACCTGACATTGTACCATACCCAGTACTATTATCAGGGCTTCTCTGCTATTCATAGGGTTTTTGATGGCTGATTATTTCTGGAGTGGGCTGCCAGGACTTTTCCCAAGCTTACAGCACTCAGTATTCCCAGGCGGTCTCCCATCCAAGTACTAACCAGGCCCAATCCTGATTAGCTTCTGAGGTCTGAGGAGATCGGATGCCAGGGTGGTATTGCTGCAGGCAACATATCAATTAAAAGAAAAAAAAAAAAGAATGAACAGCAACTGGAACTCCCTTATGCTGCTGATGGGAACGTGAATATTATAGCAACCTTGGAAAACAGTTCAACAATTTCTTACAAAGTGTGCAAATAGCCTATCCCACTCCTAGATACTTACCTGAGAAGTGAAAAATATATATTTACACAAAAATAAACACATAGATGTTTATAGTGTCTTTATCCATGATTGCCGTACATTGGAAATATTTGAAATATTCATCAATGAATAAATTAATAAATAAAATGTGGTATGTCCATACAATGGAATATGATTCAGCAATAAAATAGAATGGACTTTATATATTCTAAATATTAATCCTCTATCAGATTCATAGGAAGCAAAGATTTTCTTTCAGTCTGTGGGCTCTCCCTTTATTCTATTAATTGTTTCCTTTGCTGTGAAACACCTTTTTAATTTCATATAATCCCATTTGTCAATTCTTGGTGTTATTTCTTTGGCTGTTGGAGTCTTGTTATGAAAGAATTTGCCAACATGTATGTGTTGGAATGTCTTCCTTACATTTGCTTCTAGAAGTTTCAAAGTTTCCAGTTTAACATTGAGCTCTCTGATCCATTTAAAATTGATTTTCATACAGAGTGAGAGATACAGATAGATCTATTTTCATTCTTCTACATATGGATATCTAGTTTTCCCAGCAACATGGTGACAAAATGATCTTTTCTCCAATGTATGTCTTTGGCACCTTTGTTGAAGATCAAGTGGCTGTGCTATGTGGGTATACATCTGGGTCTTCTGTTCTGTTGATCTTCATGCATGTTTTAGTCCCAATACCAAGCTGTTTTTGTTACTGTGGTCCTGTAAAATTGTTTGAAGTCAAATATTGCAATACATCCTGCACTTCTTTTGTTGTTTTGCGTTCTTTTGGCTATATGGGGTCTTTTGTGCTTCTACATGAATTTTAGGATTTTTTTCTATTTATGTGAAGTATATCATTGGGAATTTAATGAGGATTATATTAAATCTGTAGAATACTTATGATGATAGAGTCATTTAAAAAATATTAGTTCTTCTGATCCATGAGCAAGGGAAGTCTCTCCATCTTTTAGTTTCTTCTTCAATTTCTTTCTTAGGTGTTTTGAAGTTTGCATTGTAGAGATCTTTAGGATCTTTGGTTAGATTAATTCCTAAATATTTGCTCTTTTGTGGGCTATTATGAATGGGATTGTCATATTGATTTCTTTCTCTTCCTATTCGTCAATGGCATACAGGAATGCTACTGATTTTTAGATGTTTATTTTGTATCTCGGTATTTTGCTAAAGGAACTAATTAGCTCTAAGAGTTTTCTAGTGGAGACTTTACGGTCTTTTAAGTATAGAATCATGTCACCTGAAAATAAGGATAATTTGACCTCTTCATTCCCTATTTCTATATCCTAGATGTATAAAGAATTCAAGAAATTAAACACCAGAGTAGTAAATAATCCAGTAAATAAGTGGGCAATAGAACTAAACAGTTCTCAAAAGAAGAGTTACAAATGGCCAATAAACATGAAAAAATGTTCAGTATCATTAGCCATTAGGAAAATGCAAATCAAAGCTATACTGAGATTCCATCTCACCCCAATCGGAATGGCTAGCATCAATGAAACAAACAATAAGAAATGCTGGTAATCATGTGAGGGAAAAGGAATCCTTATTACACTGCTGTTGGGACTGTAAATTAGTGCAGCCATTATGGAAATCAGTATGGAGATTCCTCAGAAAACTAAAAGTAGAACTTCCATTTGAGCCAGCTATACCACTGCTTAGGAAAATACCCAAAGGAAGACAGGTCATCATACCATAGGAACACCTGCACTTCCATGTTTATTGTGGCTCTTTTCACAACTGCAAAGATATGGAATCAGTCCAGATGAACATTAACAGATGACTGGATTAAAAATGTGATATATATATATATATATATATATATATATATATATATATAATATATAATTCTACTGAATAATATATATATATTATTATATATATTATATATACTATATATTATATATTATTATATATATATTATATAATATCTATAAATATATATATATTATTCAGTAGAAAAACTATGTAATTATGTCATTTGCAGCAAAATGGATGGAACTAGGGATCATCATTTTAAGTGAAATAACCCAAATATAAAAAGAGAAATATCACGTTCGCATCACATAGTAGCTAAATCTACCTTAAAGAAAAAAATATATATATATACAATTGAATATATCTAAAATTAGAAAATACAAGGGGGAGGGGACTAGAGGAAAGGAGAAGGGAGGGGAAAATTGGAAGGCGAAGGTGAGCAAAAAATAGGGGTAAAAAGGGAGAGAACAAATGCAAAATGCAGGTGGAAATTCTATGAAAATCCCATAATGAATATCACTATACTGTATGCAATTAAAAATCATGTTATACCTCATAAATATGTACAATTATCTCTACATATTAATCAAAATTTTTATTTTGTTTTGTAAAATGTTTAGGAAGATGGGAGCATCAACAATCCTGATTTGATAATCACACAATGTATATATGAAATGAATTATCACTCTGAGCCCCATTATTATGTACAATAAAAATACTTAATGAAAAATAAAATAAAGTAGAATGAACTACAGATACATACAGCAACATGAATATATTTCAAATGCCCCATAAAAGTAAAAAAAGCTCAAATGCTATGTACTCCATAATTAGATTTACATGACATTTTGAGGAAAAATATTTATAGGGACAAAAACAAATTAGTGGCTGTGAGCTGAAAATTTAGGGAAGGATTTGACAACAATGGAGCATGAGGACACTTGGGTCAAAGGAAATGTTTGACACTTTTAGGTAGTGGCTGTTATACTTTATATGGTGTGTCAAAATTTATAGCACCTACAAAGGATGGTTTCACTATATATAAATTATTCCTCAATAAACTTGATTTTCCTTCCTTCCTTCCTTCCTTCCTTCCTTCCTTCTCTTCATTCCTTCTTCCCTTCCTTTCTTTCTTCCTGTAGTGCTGGGGAATAAACCTGACTTAATAAAAAGAAAAGGAGACTCTTTGAGATAAAGTAAGGTAGTGTTTTCATTAGGCTAAAGAAGACACAGAGCTAAGCTCATCCTTCCTATTTGACATCACCATTTGATAGAAAACAGAAATGGTGAAATTGATATTTGCAGAATTGAAAAGAAAACATGCAGTTATATTAAGTGCAAAGAATTAAGTATAAGTTTCAAATAATGACCTCAGGATGGATTGTGATAACTGAATTACGGGTTATGACAAGGGAAATGAACAAAGGACACTTGAGAAGTGTCTGAAAACTTTCTCTTTTTTGAGTATCAAGTGAACTTTACTTCTCAGATGAAGTTGACATGGATCATAACTTAAGAATTAAAATTCACAGAACTAGACTTTAAAATTTTTTATTTGAGTTTAACTCAACATCTTTTCCTTTGGGAGAAAAAACAAAACAAATCAAAAAAACATGAATCTAGTTTCTACAAGAAGGCATACCAGTTCATTTATAATTGAATTTTATTGTCCTTTTCAGAGGTATT
>VMDO01004360.1:0-17291 GCA_007922755.1 Pedetes capensis
AAGAGAGACAGAAAAAGAATTGATGCTTTTGAATTGTGGTGCTGGAGACGTCTATTGAATATACCGTGGACTGCCAAAAGAACCAACAGATCTGTCCTAGAAGAGGTACAACCAGAGTGCTCCTTGGAAGCAAAAATGGCCAAACTGCGTCTTACATATTTCGGACATGTAGTCAGGAGAGAACAATCCCTGGAGAAGGTCATCATGTTTGGAAGATTGGCAGGTCAACGGAAAAGAGGAAAACCCTCCACCAGATGGATTAACACAGTGTCTGCAACAATGGGCTTAAACATAAATAAGATGGTTTGCCTGGCACAGAATCGGCAAGTGTTTCGATCTGCTGTACATAGGGTCGCTATGAGTCGGACTCGACTCGACGGCACCTAACAACAACAGTAGTCAAGTAAGAGGATTTCCTAGTACCCTTTGTAATACCTAGTTCAATGTTAAGTTTACCTGGTATTTGGGGTGGCCATCTGTGTCAACCTATTGGCTTTACCAAGAGCAAAAACAAGCTTCACATATCTTTATGACAAGAGGCAGCTTTACCATTTACAGCAAGGTGTCCCCCAAGTTAGTTTCCTGCCCTCCCCCAGAAACTAGAAGACAGGGATGGAATTTCCCTTGATGTTTACATTTCAAAGAGATGGCTCTCAAGGCCTTGAGACAGACATTCCTAGGTTAAAAAGCTGATAAAAAGTCTACCTAGTCTTCAAAAAGATTCATATACATTTGAAAGAGAGGAGAAACAAGTATTCTTTCTTTCCTTCTGTTTCTTTCTTTTTTCCTTTTTCTTTTTCTTCCTTTCTTTCCTTTTTTTATCAGTACTGGGAATTGAACCCAGGGCCTAGCACATGCTAGGCAAGTGTTCTACCACTGTCTACCACTGAGCCTCACCCCTAACCCCTTTTTACTTTTTATCCTGAGACAAGGTTTTGCTAAGATTGCACGGCCTGCCTCTGGCTTCAAACTGGCAATCCTCCTGCCTCAACCTCCTGAGTAGCTGGGATTACAAGCGTTGTGTCAGGGTGCTGGGAATGGAACCCAAATCTTTGCCCATGCTAGGCAAGAGTTCTAACACTGAGCCAAATCCCCAATCACCTGTTTTCTAAACTAAGTACTCAAAGCAAAAGGAAGTGAGGGAAATCTCTTCCATTGTTTTCAAAAGGGAGAATTAGGCCTCTAATTTTTAATTTGTATTTGCCTTTATACTACCACTGTGCTTGCCCAGAGATGTTTGGGAGGTTACACACATCATACTACAGGAAAGAATGGCAAATATAGATATACACAGGGTCCAGTTTCTTTGCTATAAGGTGGGAAATGCTGCAATGAGATTCCAGAGGCCTCCTACCCATACCAATGAATCCAGCCATAGTTAGACTTCACCTGGGATCATGTCGTTACTCAGCACTTTCTCTGCCCTATTCTATTCCCCACCGCCCCACACACACACACCTCTGTCAGTTTGCCACACCGTGGGGGCTTCTGTGTTGCAATGAGGCTGAAAGCTACGCCATCAGTATCTTAGATATGAGCAGGGTCACCCATGGTGGACAGCTTTCAGCTGAGCTTCCAGACTAAGAAGGACAAGGGAGTAGGCACCGGTGAACCACTCCTGAAAAAACTAGTCCTTGAAAACTCTATGGATAGCAAATAAACACTGTCAGATATAGTGCCAGAAAATGAGACCCCCAGGTTGGAAGGTACTCAGAAGACTACTGGGGAAGAGATGCCTCCTCAAAGTAGAGTCTACCTTGATGACGGAAATGTAGTAAAGTCCCAGGGACCTCCATCTGCTCATGTGGCATGACTCAAAATGAGGAGAAACAGCTGTAAACATCCATTAATAACTGAAACATGGAATGTATGTAGCATGAATCTAGGAAAATTAGAAATTGCTAAAAGAGACAGGGCGCGCACAAGTATTGACATTCTGGGCATCAGTGAGCTAAAATGGACTGGCATGGGCCATTTGAGTCAGATAATCTTATGGTCTACTATGCTGAAAATGACAAACTAAAGAGAAATCGAGTTGCATTCATCATCAAAAAAGATATCTCAAGACCTGTCCTGAAACACAATGTTGTCAGTGATAGAATAACATCCATACATCTACAAGGAAATCCAATTGATGTGACTGTTATTCAAATTTATGCACCTACCACTAAGTCCACAAATGAAGAAAGGGAAGATTTCTACCAGCTTCTGCAATCTGAAATAGATCAAACATGCAATCAGGACATACTGATAATTACTGCTGACTAGAATGAAAAGGTTGGAAACAAAGAAGAAGGCTCAGTAGTTGGAAAATGCAGTCTTGGTGACAGAAACGAAGCTGGAGATCGCATAACAGAATTTTGTCAGACCAATGACCTTTTCATTGCAAATACATTTTTTCAACATCATAAATGGAGACTATACACATGGACTTCACCAGATGGAATATACAGAAATCAAATTGACTACATATGTGCAAAGAGACGATGGAAAAGCTCTGTACAAAATGTCAAAACAGGACCAGGTGCTGACTGTGGATCAGACCATCAACTTCTCATATGCAAGTTCAAACTGAAGCTGAAGAAAATTAGAACAAGTGTACGAGAGCCAAGGTATGACCTTGAGTATATCCCACCTGAGTTCAGAGACCACCTCAAGATGATGTTCAATGCATTAGACATAAATGATAGGAGACCACACAAGTTGTGACATGACATAAAAGATATCATTCAAGAAGAAAGTAAAAGGTTATTTAAAAGACAAGAAAAAAAAGAAAAGACCAAATTACATGTCAAAAGAGATGCTGGAATGCCATTGAACGTCAAGCAGCTAACAGCTAACGTAAAAGGAAAACGTGATGAAGTTAAGGATCAAACAGAAGATTTCAAAAGGCAGCTGGAGAAAACAAAAACAAATATAATGACAAAGAGCTGGAGGCAGAAAACCCAAAGGGAAGAACACCATGGGCTGTGTTTCTCAAGCTTAAGGAAGTGAAGAAAAAATTTAAGCCTCAAGTGGCAGTAGTGAAAGATTCTATAGGGAAAATATTAACCGATGCAGGAAACATCAAAAGAAGATAAAAGAAATACACAGAGGTGTTATACAAAAAATAATTAGTAGATGACCAACCATTTCACAAGGTTGCTTATGAAGAGGAACCAATGGTATTGAAGGATGAAGTGGAAGCCTCCTTGAAAGAAGCGGCAAAACACAAGGCTCCAGGAATTGAGGAGATACCAATAGAGATGTTTCAACAAACAAATGCAGCACTGTAGGTGTTAAAATGTTTATGCCAACAGATTTGGAAAACAGCTACCTGGCCAACTGAATGGAAGAGATCCATATTTGTGCCTATTCCCAAAAAAGGGGATCCAACTGAATGTGGAAAGTATCAAACAATATCATTAATATCACACACAAGCAAAATTTTACTAAAGATCATTCAAAAGTGAGACCTCAGAGACTGCAGCACAGCACTCTACCAACTGAGCTAAATCCCAGCCCCTGCAGCAGTATATAGACAGGGAATTGCTGGAAAATCAAGCAGGATTCAGAAGAGGGCAGGGAACCAGGGACATCATTGCTGATGTCAGGTGGCTATTATCTGAAAGCAGAGAATATCAGAAAAATATCTATGTTTCATTGACTATGCATAGGCATTTGGCTGAGTGGATCATAACAAATTATGGATAACGCTTCAGAAAATGGGAATATCAGAGCACCTAATTGTACTCATGAGGAATCTGTACATGAACCAGGAGGCAGTTGTTCAAATAGAACAAGGAAACACTGCCTGGTTTAAAGTTGAGAAAGGTGTGCACCAGGTCTGTACACTTTCACTATATTGCTTCAATTTATATGCTGAGCAAATAATCCAAGAAGCTAGACTGCATGAGGAAGAACACAGCATCAGGATTGGAAGAAGACTCATTAACAACCTGCGTTATGCAGATGACACAACTCTGCTTGCTGAAAGTGAAGAGGTTTAAAATATTTACTGATGAAGATCAAAGATCATAACCTTCAATATGGGTTGCCACTAAATATCAACAAAGCAAAAATCTTTACAACTGTGTCAGTATGCAACTTCACAATAAATGGAGAAAAGATTAAGATTGTCCATGATTTTGCTTCGCTTGGCTCTGTAATCAACACCTGTGGAAACAGCAATCAAGAAATCAAAAGATGCATTGCTCTGGGAAAAGCTGTGGCAAAAGATCTCTTTAGAGTATTGAAAAGTAAAGATGTCACATTGAAGACGAAGGTGTGCCTGACTCATGCCACAGTATTTTCAGTCACATCATATGGTTGTGAAAGCTGGGTACTGAATAAGGGAGACAGGAAAAGAATTCATGCTTTTGAATTATGATGCTGGAGACGTCTATTGAATATACCATGGTCTGCCAAAAGAACCAACAGATCTGTCCTAGAAGAAGTGGAATCAGAGCGCTCCTTAGAAGCAAGAATGGCCAGACTGCGTCTTACATATTTCGGACATGTAGTCAGGAGAGATTAATCCCTGGAGAAAGACATTATGTTTGGGAGAGTGGCAGGTCAATGAAAAAAAGGAAAACCCTCCACCAGATGAATTGGCACAGTGTCTGCAACAATGGGCCTAAACATAAATAAAATTGTGTGCCTGGCACAGAATTGGGAAGTGTTTCGATCCACTGTACATAGGGTCACTATGAGTCGGACTCGACTCGACGGAACCTAACAACCACATTCTACTTCCCTTAAAATTTTGCACTAAAAGCATACCCTCAATAAATCCCAAGCAAGCATATCTTTACTTTAGGGCTTCTAAAAACTCGACCAAAGACACTTGGCACCAGGAGTGGACTTAGGAAGCAAAATGAAAGGATGAGATTCTAGAGTTGAGTTTCTTAATAATCAGCTGGCATTGATAACCCTATTACTAACAGTAGTTAGAGAACTGGTAGTCTCTGATCTTCTGTAACATTACATTTATAAAGGCTTTCATCATCCCAAGTGGAATGGGATACAGGTGAATGTGGATGCATTGGCCTGTAAAGTAGTTCTGGGAGGAATCATGTTGTTGGTAGGTGCCATCGAGTCATATCTGACTCATAGTGACCCTGATAGGGTTTTGAATCATGGTCCTCATCATATCCTCATTTAATTAATCAGTCTAGCACATACTCAGTAATAGTCTCAATTATGTGTATTGTGCTCGATGTGGTGTCTTTACTAGAGCAGATTAACGGGAAAGCAATAAATGTCTATTGATTTGAGCTAATATATCTTTTAATTCCTATCACAAAGGAAAATTAGAAATTATTTCATTCACATGGAACAGACAGCAGTATGTATCCACATTCTTACCCCATAGCTATTTTATTGGCCTTGCTCTCCTTCACAATTTTAGCTCAAATGGACCCAAACCATATGTATATTTTGTAATTTGGTAAAACATATATTCTATACACGCACACATTTTTTTTGGAGACAGGGTCTGACTATGCAGCACAGGCTGGCCTTGAACTTGTGATCCTCTTGCCTCAGCCTCCCAAGTGCTGGGATTACAGGCATGTACTGCCATGCTCAACCTGGCCCACTAAATGGATGGTTTCCTTCAGGACCTAATGACTGGACCTAATGAGCAAGAATCAGAAGCACTCTGGGTTGTCTGATAAGATAAACACTCTAAATAGTAGAAGATAGATTCTGCAAAAATTCAAGAGCAAATCATGTGAGTGAAGTCTTCAGGGGTTCAGTAGTCTAAGAATGCTGGGACTTTTCTCTCCAAAGTAATGGACAAATCTCTATACCTTGAATCTTGTACCTCTAAAGTAGAGTCCAAAAGTCGGTTCCCTTGGGTCTTGAAGCAACATGTCTTACACTTGGGAATACTGCGATAACCCATTTATTGAATAACATATAAGGCTACTAGTTTTAAGTAAGGCCCAGAACAAGAATGGTCTCTATAGCAAGTCCAAGCTGCAGTAAATACAATCTCACCACTGGGGTCATATGATCCAGAAAATACTTTGGCACTAAACGTATCAGTGGTAGAAAGAATGTGGAGTCTCTAACATGTCAAAATAGGAATAATGCAGCACACTTAAGAGTTGTATGCATAAGCATGCAGGCGTGAGGCCCCGGGATCAACCCCCAGTACCACAAAAAAAAAAAAAAAAAAAAGAGTTGTATGCATGATGACACCATTTGAAAGCAAAGAACTATGCACCACTTGAAAAGGAACTACTGGTATGATCCAGGACCCTGGTAGAAACTGAGCACCTGTCCCTGGATCATCAAGAAACTAAGCACTCAGAGCTACCCATCACAAGGTGGATTCTGTCAGACACAGCTAGTCATAAGTTTAGGCAGGCACAGCAGCAATTTATTGTAAGACAAAGTGGTACATCCATCAGGATTGGGCTCAAGCAGATCAAGAGGGCATTAATTAAAATATGAAAACAGGTGGTCTAGACCTCTATGTCACCCATTGCTGTTGTACTGGTACCTCTCCCTCAACTTACACCTATAGGCACCTGGGGGCTGGGATTCAGCTCCGTTGGTAGAGCACTTCTCTACAATCTCAGAGGTCCTGAGTTCGATTCCCAGCACCCCAAAAATGGGAGAAGGATGTGGCAATTCACTCCCAAAGCAATTCCGAAAAATCAGCTATTGAAAACCCTATGACGGTTGCTGTGAGTCGGACATGATTTGACAGCACCTAACAGCAACAACATGGGCACCTGGAAAAAGAAGTGTCCCTGACATAAAAGGGCTCCAACTTGACTTATGGATGGGATGGCTCCATATTTGGGTACAGGCTGAAAATGTGTGGCTGACTCCCTACAGCCCTACTGGAGGGTATCTCTGAAAGAGAGTGGGCAGCATTTTTGGTCTTACATTTGTTTTTCTATTTCATGTGGAAGAAGCAGCAGCCTGAGATTATAATGTTTATTGATTCACAGGCAACAATCAATCAGGGGCTCAGAAGGAAAAGATGGAAAGAAGGGGTCAAGGAGGTCTGGGGTAAACGTATCTGAATGGACCTATGGGAGTGGGTGCAAACTGTGAAGTGTATTGTCTCTTCCTTCTAATTCTCAGTAGAGATCATCCACTGCAGAAGAGGCATTAAATGACCAAGAGGACAGGATGACTTGGCCAGTTGAACAGCTGGTCTGTTCTCTGCCACCTCAGTTCTTGCAAAATAGAGTATCAAAAGTGGCAGATATAGAGGTTATGTATGAGCAAAATACCATGGGCTTCCTCTCACCAAGGCTAGTCTAGACACTATGGTATATGAGGGCCTAATCTTCCAGCAACAGAGATCAGCACCAAGTCCCCAATATCACACCATCCCTTGAGGATATCAACCAATAGACCCCTTCCTTCTGGAAAGATACATAGTTTATTCTGGCAGAAATTGACACATAGGCCACATATACTTTCTTTCCTTTACTGCCCACAAGGCATCAGTCAGCACCAGTGTCTGAGGGGTCACTGAGTACCTTATATACCAACATGAGATCTCTCATAACGTCACCTCAGGCCAAAGGACCTATTTTATAAAAAATATGGTGCATTAGTGGGCATGACAATGGAATCCATTGGCCTTGCCACATTCTGCACCATTTAGAAGCTTTTGCCTTGGGAGAACCATCAAACGGCACTTTGAAGGCATAGTTGAAGCTCTAACTTAGATGTTATCCCTGTGAGGATGGGGCAATATCTTTTAGGATGCAGTATTAACTCTAAGTCTACAGCTGTACCACCCTGGCATCAGATCCCATCAGGTATCTGAAGCTAAACAGAATCGGCCTGGTTAGTCTTTGGATGGGAGACCACCTGGGAATACTGGGTGCTGTAGGCTGGAGAGAAGGACATGGCAGCCCACTCCCAAAACAACAATCAGCCATTGGAAACCCTATGAATAGTAGAGAAACACTGACATAGTACTGGGCATGGCACAGTGTAGTATAAGGTAGTGTTTTGTTGTACATAGGGTTGCTATGAGTCAGACCCATCTTGACAGCACTTAACAACGATGACGACGATGACGACGACGATGACGAAGACGATGACGATGATGACGACACTAAACCAGAAGTCAGCAAACTGAGGCCCACAAGCCAAATTCAGCACATTCCCTGATTTGATAAGTAAAGTTCTATTGGAACACAACCATACTCATTTATATATTATCACTGGCTACTTTTATGCTACAACAGAGTTGAGTGGTATCAAGAGAGACCACATGGCTTGCAAAGCCTAAAATGTTTACTATATGACTCTGCTATGGTTTGGATATTGTGTTAGTTCACTTTCTGTCACTGTGGCAAAATATTCCAAAGCAAACAACTCACGGGAGTGAAGGATTTATTTTGGCTCATGGTTTCAAAGTTTTCAGTCCATGTCCACTTGGCTCTTTTGCTTCTAGGGCCATGCATGATGAGGCAGAACATCATGGCAGGAGGCATGTGACACAGCAAAGTGGCTCGCATTATAGCCAACAGGAGGCAGTGAGACAGGCAGGAAGAAGAGAGGACAAAGTATACCCTTCAAAGGCATGACCCCTGTGACCTAATTCTTTAAACCAGGCCCCACCTACAAGTTCCCATCACCTCCCAATAATCCCACCAAATTATGAACCCATCAATGGATTAATCCATTGATTAGGTCAGAGCCCTCATGATGTACATACCCCCCCCAAACCTGGCTCTGAGTGTCACATTGAGGAACCAAGGCTTCCACACATGAGTGGTTGGGAGACATTTCATATTTGTTGTGGTTTGGAAATGAAATGTCCCCTGAAGGCTCATGTGTTAAAGGTTTGGTCCCCAATGCAATATTCAGAGGTGGATCTTTGGGGGATGATTGGACCTGGGCCATAATGGCAGTGATCTAATCAATGGATTGATCCATTAATGGATTCAAAACTTAATGACATTTTGGAGAGGTGCTGGGAAATTGGAGGGTGGGGTCTTGTTGGAGGAAGTAGGTCGCTGATGGCAGGCCCTTAAAGGGTATGCCTTGTCCCCAGTCACTTTCCTCTCTCTTTGCTCTGCTCTACCTCTCTCTTCTGCCATGACATGCCATCTCATCCCAGCCAACCATGGAGTGTAACCTCTGAAATCATGAGCTGAAATAAATCTTTCCTCCTTGAAGCTGTTTACCTCAGGTGTTTTGTCACAGAAATGAAAAACTAAAACAGCCTCTTTATAGAAAAAGTTTGCTCACTCCAGCTGTAAACAAGTGGGTATTATGAGTGCTCTAGTCCCAATAGGTAAAATCCATGGTATAAGAACCTAAGAGTGACACACTATCACTCCCAAAGATTGATTTGGGAAGTTGGGCATGGTGGTGCATGCCTGCAATCCCAGTGATTCGGGATGCAGAGGCAACACTTGCAAAGTATGCAAGTGCAAAGTCCTGGGTTCAATCCCTAGTACTGCAAAAAAAAAAAAAAATCCATTTGGGGAATTGGTGTTTCCCATGTCAACATTAGGCTCTTTGTATCTAGAGTTTCTGGTTTCCAGAGGGAGATCACATACACACACACACATATATATACACATATGTTGTTGTTGTTGTTAGGTGCCGTCGAGTCGGTATCCTACTCATAGCGACCCTTTGTACAACAGGGGAAACACTATTGTCAGTGCTTCTCTGCCGCTCATAGGGTTTTCAATGGCGGATTGATTTTTGGGAGGGGGTTGCCAGGTCCTTCTCCCAAGCCTACAGGTTCTGGTGTTCCCAGGCAGTCTCCCATCCAGGTACTAACCAGGCCCGACCCTGCTTAGCTTCTGAGATCTGACGGGATAGGATGCCACAGGGCTACCGCTGTAGGCATACACATATACACAGCACATTTTCTTTTTCTCTGCATCCATTGGCAGGCATTTAGTTTGATTCCCTATCTTGGCTAGTGTGAATGGTGTGCAATAAATATGAGAGTGCAGGTATCTCTTGATATACTGATTAAAAGACTCTATGAAAAAAAACTTAGCACTAATAAATTCAGTAAAGATGCAGAGTACAAAGTCAATATACAAAGTTACTAGCATATCTATATGTTAATAACAAACTATTTGAAAAATAAATCAAGAAAAGATCCCTTTTATAATAGATTACAATACCTAGGAATCAATTTTAAACAAGGAGATTATATTAGTCCATTTTCTGTTACTATAATGAAATACTGAGGTAATCTTATAAAAAAAGGAGGTTTATTTGGCTCACAATTCTGGGAGTTCCAAGGCATGATATTGTTATCAGTTTGGCCCTGGTGAAGGTGTCACAGTGAATGACATCATATTGGTGGGAGCATGACTGACAGGGAGAAATCACATGACCAGACAGGAGCTGGAGAGCAATCCAGGGGTCAGGGTAAGGCTATTGTAACAATTTGTTTTTGCAAGAACTAACTCAGAGGTCCCAGGACAACTACCTTAATTTCTTCCAATGACAGCACTCCCACTGACCTAAAGACCTGCTGGTAGGCCCTCGCTCTCAAAGTTCCACAGCACTCCTAACACTGCCACTCTGGGAAACAAGCTTCCAACACATAAGCCCTTGGGGCATAAACCACATCCAAACCATAGCAGATGGAAAAGGTATCTCCAATGAATACTATAAAACATTTATGAAAGAAATCGAAGAGGACACACATAAATGGAAAGATATTATGTGTTCATGAATTGGAAGAATTAATATTGTTAAAATTTCCATAGTACCCAAAGTGATCAACAAATTTAATACAATCCCTATCAAAGTTACGGTAACATTCTTTAGAGAAACAGAAAAAAAGTCTTAAAATTTTTAAGAACTATAAAAGACTCCAAATAGCCAAAGCAATCTTGAGTAAAAAGAACAAAGCTGGAGACATTCCACTAGCTGACTTCAAAATACACTATGATGTTGTTCTTAGGTGCCATTGAGTCTTGTCCAACTCATAGCGACCCTCAAAGGGTTTTCAATGGCTGATTGTTTCAGGATTGCAACATCCTTCTCACTTTTTGCGGTGCTGGGAATCAAACCCAGGACCTGAGACTTAAGAGCAGCATTCTACCAACTGAGCTAAATCCCTGCTCTTAAATCCCAGCCCTCAAAATACACTATGAAGTTATAGTAATCAAAACAGCATGGCATATATATATATATGCATATACCTATGCATATATACACATATATACATATATATGCATATGTATATATGCATATGTACATATATACATATATACATATATATGCATATGTATATATGCATATGTATATGCATATATATATATATATATATATATATATATATGCCAAAGAAGAAAGTAGAGAGCCCAGAAATAAACCCATGCATTTACAGTGAACTGATTTTCAACAAAGGAACCAAAGACACTCATGGGCAAAGGATAATCTTGTCAACAGGTGATACTGGACAAAATAGATATCCAGAGCAGAAGAATGAAACTAGACCTCTATCTCTCACGAGTTACAAAAATCAACTCAAAATGGATTAAAGACTTGACTGTAAGAGCTGGAATCATAAGACTACTAGAAAAAAACAAACAAGGACTTCTTCTGGACATTGAAATGGGCAAGAACTTTTTTGGGCATGACACCAAAAGCTCAAGAAAGAAAAAGCAAAAATAGACAAATGGGGTTACATCAAACTAAAAAGCTTCTGTGTTGCAAAGGAAACAATAGAATAAAGACAGTCTACAGAATGAGAGAAAATATTTGTAAACTATACATCTGACAAGAAGTTAATATCCAGAATTTATAAGGGATCCAAACAATTCAATAGCAAAAACAAATAAACAAACAAAAATAACCTAATTTTAAAATAAGCTAAAGACCTAAATAGGCTTTTCTTTTCTTTTTTATAAAGACAGGGTCTTATTATGTAGCCCAGGCTGTCCTTGTGATCCTCTATACTGGAATTATAGGCATGCACCACCACACCTGGTTTCTCATAAAAAGACATACAAATGACCCATAGATATATGTAAAAATGGTCAATATAACTAACCATCAGGGAGATACAAAAAAATCCATAATGGGATGTCACCTATCCCAGTTAGAATTACTATTGTCAAAAAGACAAAAAAATAACAGATTCTGGTAAGGATGTGAAGAAAGGGAAACTCTTGTACACAGTTGATGGGAATGTAAATTAGTACAGCCATTATAGAGAACAGTATGGCGTTTTCTCAAAAAATAAAAAAATGAAACTACTGTAAAATCCAGTAATCCCACTTCTGGTATACATCCAAAGGAAATGAAATTCTTGTGGTTTTAATTTACATTTCCATAGTGACTAGCAATACTGATCACATTTTCATGTTCACCAGCTGTTTTTAAAAACAGCTTTATTCAGGTTCACTTACATGCCATAAATTCACTGTTGTAAGTGTTCAAATCAGTATTTTTTTATTAAATTTACAGGAATGTAAAATCATCATCATGGTTCACTACAAACTCTTCATCAACCTAAGGATATCCCTCAGGTCCATTTACAATTAATCACTACTTCCCCAAGCCTAGACCATAATGAATCTATTTTCTGTCTACGTAGATTCATATTTTCTATAGTGTTGTTTTTGTTAGTTGTTAGGTGCCCTGAGTTAAGCCTGACTCATAGAGACTTATATGTAGTCATAGGGTTTTCAGTGGTTGATTGTTTCCACACTGTTTTTGGAGTAGGCTGCCAGGTCCTTCCCACATTTTTGCCATGTTGGGGATCAAACCCAGGGCCTTCGAGTGCAGAGCAGTATTCTACCAACTGAGATAAACTCCAGCCCATTTTCTCAATATTTAATATAAATGGAATTATAAAGCCTTTTGCATCTGGTTTCTGAATGTTTTTAAGTTCACCTATGTTTTAGCATAGTGGCTTGTTCCACTGAATGAATATACAGTCATACCTCAGTACTCACCAGCTTCAGAACTCATCAAACCCAGTCACATTTTCACAAGGGAAAAAAATGTTTTGGTACTTGGCAGTTGCTCAGGACTTGATGCACCTGTCAGAATTATTTATTTATTTATTTATTATTTATTTATTTACTTATTTATTTATTTTTGCAGTTCTGAGGGTTGAACCCAGGGTCTTGCGCTTGTATGCTTTGGAAGTGCTGGACCACTGAGCTGCACCCCCAGCCCACTTTTTTACTTTTTTTTTTTTTTTGAGACGGGTCTCACTAAATTATGCAGAATGCCTCTGATCTCGAACTTCCATCCTTCTACCTCTGCCTCCCAAATCGCTGGGGTTACAGGCATGTGCCACCGCGCCCGGCTTCCTGTCAAAATTTATATGAGGCATGATGCTGTCCCGCAAGAGAAAATATGCCACTCACTGCCAATGTGTCGCAAAGAAGCAGACGTCAAGGCAGCAATCTCACGACAGCTCATGAACAGTGCAGAACCTCCACATAGTCATGATTACTGTCTTAGGTTTTGTGGGGTGGTCCGCATATGCTACAGCTCACAGCAACGATTCTCAGAAGCCCAGATCTGTGCCTGGGCCAACAGCAAGGATGTTACAGGGTTCACTGTGCTTATATAGGTTTCAAAATAAAATGCAGGAATAAAATGCAAAAGAGTACATCCAATAAGGAAAAAGGACGCCAACAGGGCATAACCAATCATAGGACAGCATTATTCAATCAATAGGAAGACATAGGGTGAATAGGGCATAATCTATCAGAGAAAGGATGCTAATCACTAGGGTGTAACCAATGGGGTGAGGGAGCGTGGTTGGAGACAGCCAACCATGAGTGGGGGCAAAGGGCATTTTGGGTTAGCCAACTGGGGGGTATTGACGCAGCAAGAATCTGAGGAAGGGACCGGCCCTGGCAGCGTGAGGCAGGGGCCATCTTACCGCGACCTCTCGGGCTTCGCAGGGTGTGCCGTAAGGAGCCATAAGTGAGTCCGGTGTGTGTCTCAGGATTCTACGTGCACAGGATAAGCCTGAAGCCATGTGGACTCGGGGTTCTGACTATTTTCCTTATCTCCTTTCCTAATCAGGTGGCCCACAGGGTGCCCTACAAGGTTTGTGCATTTTAAATGATGATCAGATTGCAAAATATTAGCTCAGTAAAATGTGAAAGTTCAAGGGAAATTTCATAAATTTTCTAATTACATTCTTTTTTGTATGGTACCTTAGAGTAGAACCCAGGGTCTCATGCATGCTTTGCAAGCACTCTACCACTGAGCTGCACCTCCAGCCCATTTTTTACTTTCGATTTTGTGTCAGGGTCTCGCTAAGTTACAGGCTGCCTCTGGCCTTGAACTTGTGATCCTCCTGCCTCTGCCTCCCGAGTCGCTGGGATTACAGGTGTGTATCACGACGCCGAACTTAATTATTTCTTATGTGAAAAAAATCGCTTAGTACTCATGGGTTTCAGTAGACTTCATGGGTTCAGAAATCAATTGACGCCAAGCACTGAAGTACCATTGTAGCGCTTGTAGGATATTTGGGTCCTTTGTAATTAATGGCTGTTAGAAATGAATCAGATTTGAACATCTGTGTGTTAGCCTTCTTTTATAGTAACAAATACCTGAAATAAGCAGCATAGAAAGAGGAGAAGGTTTATTTTGGCTAACGGTTTTGAAGCTCTCAATCTTAGACTGATTGTTGCCATTGCTTTTGAGCCTGTGGAGAGGCAGCACAGCATGGCTGCAGTGCATTCACCTCCCGGCCAATGCACAAGAGAGAGAGGAAGATGAAGGGGCTAGACTCCTGAGATTCCCTTCAAAAGCCTTCCCTCAATGACCAGACGTCCTCCCAATAGATCTCCCTCTTAAAGCTTTCTCCATCTACCAATAGTGCCACAGGCTGGGGACCAAACCTTTGGGGGACGTTCCCGATCCAAACTCCAGCAATCTGTGTATAAACCTCTCCGTGGACAAATGTTTTCATTTCTTTGTAGTGGATTTGGTAGTTCATATGATAACCCTATGAAGTTATGCAGGAATTGTCAAACTTTTCAAAGAGGCTGCACCAATTTACATTGCCATCAGCAATGTATACAGGTTCCAATTTCTCCACATTTTTGCTAATGTTTTCTATTTGTCCTTTCAATTATAGTTCAACTTCTGAATGGTTTGATTTGCATTCCTCCAATGAGTAATGATATAAAGCATCTTCTCATATGTTTATTTAGCCATTTTAATATATTCTTTGATTAAATGTCTCTGAGTCTTTGCTTACTTTTAAATGGGTTTTTATTATAAACCAGGAGTGGTGGTGCAGACCTGCAATCCCAGCACTCAGGAGGCTGAGGCACCAGAGTTGAGGCACCTTCCAGGCCAGCCTGGGCTACACGGTGAGACTCTGTCTCAAAATAAACAATTAATAGCGCCAGGTGAGGCGGTGCACACCTGTAATCCCAGCGTCCCTGGAGGCGGAGGCGGAGGTGGGAGGATCGCAAGTTCCAGACCAGAGGTAGTCTGGGTAATTTAGCGAGACCCTGTCTCAACAAGTAAATAAATGGGCTGGGGGTTGCTGCTCAGTGGCCTAGCACTTGCAGAGCATGCAGGCACAAGGCCCTGGGTTCAAACCCCCAGTACCAGAAAAAAAATTAATCAAAATAAATAAATAGGGTATTGTCATTTTATCTTAGTTCTTTTTTATATTCTGAATGCAACCTTTACGAGATATATGATTTGCAAATGTTTTCACCAAGTCTGTGTCTTGTCTCATTTCTTTAATGAAGTATTTTGAAACACAGAAGTTTTTTGAATTTATGAAGCATAATTTGTCCAGTTATTAAATTTTGGTTGATGTTTTATCTAAGAAATCATTGTCTAATCCAAGGGCATGAAAACCTCTCCTGTTTTCTTCTGAAAGTTTGATAGGTTTAGGCCTTACACTTAGGTCCAGATTCATTTTGAAGGGACTTTTGTGTGTGGTGAGAGGAAAGGATCTAAATTCATGTTTTGTTTTGTTTTGTTTTGTTTTGCATATAGATATCCAACTGTCTGAGCACAATTGGATGAAAGGGCTGCTCTTTCCGTATTGAATACCACTGGTACCCTAGTTTAAAAAATCACGTAAGTATAAGGGTTTGCTTTTGAACTATCAGTTCTCTTTCATTAATCTATATGTCTATGCTAATGCTAGTACCATATGATTACTGGAGCTTTTTAGTAAGTTTTGAGAACAGGCCATTGAAGTACTCCAAATTTATGCTTCTTTTTCAAAATCGTTTTGGGTCTTTTGCATTTTCATGGAAATTTTAAAATTGGATTGTTAATTTCTGCAAAAAAATAAAGGCTGCTAGAATCTTGATGGAGATGGCATTGTATCATCAGTCTTGGAGAACTGCCATCTTAATGATATTGAGACTTCCAAGCCAAGAACATGGAATCTCTCTGAAATTATTTGCGTCTTCTCTAATTTCTTTCAGCAGTGGTTTCTACTTTTCAGTGCACAAATCTTGCATTTATTTTCTTAAATTTATTTCCAAGTATTTTATTTTTTGATATTATTGTTTTCTTACTTTCATTTTAGGATTATTTGTTGCAAGCATACAGAAATAAAACTGATTTTTTATTTCAAAAACATTTAATTTTTGATTGACATACTGAAACTTTACTAAATTCATGTATTCTAGTAGTTTTTGTGTTTCTTAGGATTTTCTACATTCAGGATTATGTCATCTGTGAATAGAGATATCTTGTCTTCCTTTCCAATGTCTTTTTCTTGACTAATTGCACTGGCTAGAAGCTCCACTAAAATATTTAATTGAGAATGGATATTATTGCCTTATTCCTGAGCTAAGTAAAAAGCATTCAGTCTTTTACCATTAAGTATGATGTTACATGTAGGCCTTCCATATATGTCCTTTATCAGTTTGAGGAAATGCCCTTCTACTACTAGGTTGTTGAAGGTATAAAAACTGTTCTATGAATTAGTGTTTAATTTTATCAAATTTTTTCTGCATCTATCAAGATAATATATGAGCACATGCTTATTATTGCAGCACCAAGATAGGATGGTTACAAGTTCCAGATCAACTGGAGGTACCTAACAAGACTGTGTATCCAGAGAAAAGTAAAACAAAAGAAAAGAAAAAAAGGAAAGGAAAGGAAATAGAAAAGGAAAGGAAAAGAAGAAAGGAGAGAAAGAAAGGAAGGAAGGAAAAGGAGGAGGAGGAGGGAAGGAAGGGAGGGAGGGAGGGATAATACACATGCCTTGTTCTTTATTCTACCAATATGATATGTAATGTTAATTGAGCTTTTGGCTGTTGAATCAACCTTATATTCTGAGATAAATCTTACTTGATCATGGTGTCTAATCCTTTTATATGTTGTGA
>VMDO01004360.1:17391-120855 GCA_007922755.1 Pedetes capensis
TAGTTTACTGTTATTTTGTTGAGAATGTTTGCACCTATAGTCCTGGTTGATATTGATCTCTCTCTCTCTCTCTCTCTCTCTCTCTCTCTCTCTCTCTCTCTCTGTGTGTGTGTGTGTGTGTGTGTGTGTGTGTGTGTGTGTGTGTGCTGGTTTTCTCTGGCTTTGGTAACAGAATAAGACTGGTCTCATAGAATGAGCTGGAAATATTCTTTTCTTTCATTCCTTAATTTTCTGGAGGAATTTGTAATGGATCGGTATTTTTATTGTCTTACTGTTCAGAAGAGTTCATTAGCAAGGCTATGTGGGCTTAGGCTTCTCTTCATGAGAAAATTTCCAATTCATAACTCAATTTCTTTACTTGTTATAGTATATCGATTTTTTTTTCATGAATCAGTTTTGACATGGTTTTCTAGGAATTTTTCCATTTCACCTAAGCTGTCATAATTTGTTGACATATAGTCATTCATTGAATTCCCTTATAAGCCTTTTAAATTGCTGTAAAGTCAGTAGCAATACCTCTTCATTCATAATTTTCATAAGATTTGTCTTCTGTTATTTTTCATGGTCAGTGTAGCTAAACTTAAGTCAATTTTATGAACTTTGCAACAAGCCAACTTTTGGTTTTGTTGGTTTTCTCTATTTTTTCCACTCAGTGTTTAATTTCTCACCCTACTAGTCATTTTTTCCTTTCTTCTGCTTGTTTTGGAATTAGTTTGCTCTTCTTTTTCTGCTTTTTAAAGGTTGAAGCTGGAGTTACTGATTTGGGATCCTTTTTTCTTTTCTCATTCAGACATTTTCAACTGTAAGTTACCTTTTAAGAACTATAGCTGCATCCATAAATTTTGTTATCTTGTTTTTGTTTTTACTCACCTATTTTCTAATTTCTCTTGTGATTTCTTTTTGACCCATGGTTTTCTTTTTGTTTCTTTGTTCTGGTACTTGTGGGTTGAACCCAGGGCCTTGCACATACTCTGCAAGTGCTCCAACACTGAGCTGCGTCCCCAGCCTCTTTTTTTATTTTTTATCTTTAGACTGGGTCTTGCTATGTTATGCATGCTGCCTCTGGCCTCAGACTTACAATCCGCCTGCCTCTGCCTCCTAATTCACAAGTGTGCATGCACCAGCAATACTCATGGGTTATTTAGAAGTATGTTGTTTGAATTGGGCATGGTGGCACACATCTGTAATCCCAGCACTGTGAAGGTAGAGGCAGGAGGATCTCGAATTCAAGGCCAGCCTGGGCTACATAGCAAGACTCGGTCAAAACAAACAAACAAAATGGAAGTCTGTTGCTTGATTTCCAAATACTTGCGAATTTCTGAAGATTCCTTTTACTATTGATTTTCAATTAAATCTCAATATAATAAAAAACATACTTTGTATGCCCTCAGTCCCTCTAAATGCAATGAAATTTCTTTTGTGGCCTAGTATATAGTCAGTCCTTGAGAGTGTTCCATGTACATTTGGGGGAAAGGTATATTTCACTATTATTAGATAAAGTGTTCTATAGATTTAGATCCAGTTGGTTGGTAGTGCTGCTGAAGTCTTTGGTATCTTTGTTCTACTCATTACTGAGAGTGATAATGAAAACTTGAACTAGTATAGTTTCATTTCTTTTTCCTTTTACTTTTTTTTGTGTGTGTGTGTGTGTGTCTGTGTGTGGTACTGGGGGTTGAACCCAGGGCCTCACACTTGTTTGCTTTGCAAGTGCTGGACTACTGAACTGCACCCCCAGCCCATTTTTTTACTCTTTTGAGACAAGGTCTTGCTAAATTATGCAGACTGCCTCTGGTCTTAAACTTCAATCCTCCTGCCTTCGCCTCCCAAGTAGCTGGGATTACAGGCATGTGCCACTGGGCCCGGCTCATTTCTTTTTTCAATTCTGTCAATTATTTTCTGGTATTTTGGAACCCTGTGTTTGAGTGTGTGCATGTTTATAATTACATATTTCTGATAAATTGACGTTTAATCATTACAAAATGTCCTTCTTTGTCTATGATAGCATCTTTTGTCTTTGAGGCTATTTTATCTGATAATAGTATAACCACAACAGCATATTTATGGTAACTATTTTCATGGTATATTTTTGTTCATATTCTTAATTTCAACTTATTTGTGTATTTGAAACTAAAGTGCATCACTTGAAGAGAGCAGACATTTGAATCACGTGATTTTTTTCCAGTCCAATATCTGCCTTTAATTACATTGTTTAATCCATTTACATTTCCTGTTACTATTGGTATGGTTGGAATTATGTTTGCCATTTTGCTAATTTTTTCTATATATCTCACCCATTTTGTGCCTCTGCTCCCCTTTTACTGCTTTCTTTTGTATTAAGCATATTTTCTACTGTACCTTTTAAATTCCTTTCTTGAATAATTTCTCTGTTTTTAAGTTATTTTTCTTAGTAGTTGCTCATCTTTTGCACTCCTCCACTGTTACTCTTTAGTTGATACCCTAAATTTTGTTTGTTGTTTCAAATTACTATTTGGTGTCATTTACTTGCTCTTGTTGTTGTTAGGTGCTGTTGAGTTGGTATCCAACTCATAGTGACTCTCTGTACAACAGGGGAAATACTATTGTCAGTGCTTCTCTGCTGTTCATAGGGTTTTCAATGGCAGATTGATTTTTGGGAGGGGGTTGCCAGGTCCTTCTCCCAAGCCTACAGCTTCTGGTGTTCCCAGGTGGTCTCCCATCCAGGTACTAATCAGGCCTGACCCTGCTTATTGTGCTGTTATTGTCATATAACATATCTTTATCAAAAGTCTGAGAATAAAATTTTACAGTGTTTATGGTGATATTTTAAATCCAAGGAAAGGGAAATTTTATATACATATATATGTTGTTGTTAGGGGACCGACTCATAGCGACCCTCATAGGGTTTTCAATGGCTGATTGCTCTGGATTGCCTCGGGAGTGGATTGCCACGTCCTTCTCCCAACATACATATAGAGAGTGAAAGAAACATTGCACTGTCTTTTTAATAATTACCTACATAATTACAAGTGACTGCAGCAGTAAATAGAGAACTGTCAGAAAATCAACACAGATTTAGAAGAGAATGTGAAACCAAGGACATCATTTCTGATGTCAGATGGATATTAGCTGAAAGCAGAGAATAGCAGAAAGATGTCTATGTTTCACTGATTATGCAAAGGCATTTGACTGTGTGGATCATAACAAATTATGGCTAACATCGCAAAGAATGGGAAGATCAGAACATTTAATTGTATTCATGAGGAATCTGTACATAGACCAGGAGGCAGTCATTCCAGCAGAACAAGGAAACACTGCCTGGTTTAAAGTCAAGAAAGGTGTGTGTCAGGAGGGCTGTATCCTTTTATTGTACCTCTTCAATCTCTATGCTGAGCAAATAATCTGAGAAACAGGACTTTATGAAGAACATAGCATCATGATTGAAGGAAGATTCATTAACAACGTGCATTATACAGATGACACAACTCTGTTTACTCAGAGTGAAGAGGATTTGAAACATTTACTGATGAAGATCAGAGAATACAGCCTTCAGTATGGATTGGGCCTCAACATCAGCAAAACAAAAATCCTTACAGGTGGGTCAGTATGCGGTTTCACAATAGATGGAGAAAAGACTGAGGTTGTCCAAGATTTTGCTTTGCTTGGTTCTACGATCAACACCCCTGGAAGCAGCAGTGAAGAAATCAAAAGACGCATTGCACTGGGAAAAGCTGTTGCAAAAGACCTCTATAAAGTGCTCAAAAGTAAAGATGTCCCATAGAACATGAAGGTGCTCCTGACTCATGCCATGATCTTTTCATTTGCATCAGACAGTTGTGAAAGCTGGACATTGAATAAGGGAGGCAAGAAAAGAATTGATGCTTTTGAAGTTTGGCACTGGAGACTGCCAAAAGAATCAACAGATCTGTAATAGAAGTGCAACCAGAGTACTCCTTGGAAGCAAGGATAGCTAGACTGTGTCTTATGTATTTTAGGTATGTTGTCAGGAGGTACCAACCCTTGGAGTAGGACATCATGTTTGGGAGAGTGGCAGGTCAATGAACAAAAAGAAAATTCTCAACTGGATGGATTGACACAGTGGCTGCAATAATGGGCTAAAACCTATAAAAGACCATGTGCCTGGCACAGAATCAGTGTTTCATTCTGTCATACAGAGTGTTGCTATGAGTTGAACCCAACTCAATGGCACCTAATAACAACAGCAACAACATAATTATCTTTATTTTTATTGGTACTCTTCAGTCTTTGTGTGGATTTGATTTAATCACTGATATCAATTTTTTCACCCAAAAGAACTCTTTTTGTTATTCTTTGTTTCTTTTTAAAATTTCAGTTATGGTAGCAATACATTCCCTCACTCATTTGTTTGGGAATTTGTTTTGTTTTCAGTTTTAAAAATACTTTGGCTGGATATAGAATTCTTAGCTGATATATTCATCTTTCAATAAACTTTGAGTATATCATTTCATTGCATTCTAACCTCAACTGTTTCTGTTGGGAATCCAGATGTTAGTATAGGTTCATGGAACCATCACTAAAATCAAAATGTAGAATTGTTCTGTTCTATCAAGGCTTCTTCATGCAGTTTCTTCATTGTCACATCCAGCCACTCCATGCCCTAATTCCTACTGTTTGGCAACCAATAATCTGCTCACTATCTCTATTATTTTGTTATTTTAAGAATTTGATTTAAAGAAAATCATGTATTAGGTAAACATTTGAGGTTGGCTTTTTCATTCAGCATAATTCTCTGGAGATGTTTCTAGGTAGTTGTGAGTATCCATAGCTCATTTCTCTGCATTGCTGTGTAGCATTCCATGGCATAGATATAGTATAATTTGTTTAACCATTCATACATTGAAGTACATTTAGGTTTTTTCAGTTTGGGCAATTATGAATAAGTACTCAAACATTCACATACAGGTTTTTTTGAACATGACCTTTCATTTCTCTGGAATAACTGGCCAAGAGTGCGATTACTATATCATGGGGTAAGTTTAAGTTTTGAAGAAACTACCAAAATATTGCACTAGAGTGTGGATAAAATTTTATATTACCACACACAAGGTATGCCAGTATGTGATGTTATCACGATTTTTTATTGTAGCCAACCTGACAGGTGTGTAGTTAGTAATATCTCATTTCAGTTTTAATTTTCATTCCTGTAATGGTTAATGAGGGGCTGGGGTTTAGCTCAACTGATAGAGTGCTGCTCTGTGATCTCTGAGGCCCTGGATTTGAACCCCAGCATGGCAAAAATGAGAGAAGAACGTGACAATCCACTTCCAAAGCAATCTCAAAACAATCAGTCATTGAAAACCCTCCATAGGGTCACTATGAGTTGGACCCGAATTGATAGCACCTAACAGCAATGATCATTAGTGGTATTGGCCATAATATGGTCTAACTTACCATCTGTTGCCCTTTACAGTGAAATGTCTATTTATTTTTTACTCAATTTCTAATTGGATTATTGGTTTGCTTGTTTGTTTGTTTGTTTATAGTACCACTTCCCCCACCTGTGTATCAGCTTGTCATGCTGTGGGTGCTTTTGTGTTGCTGTGATGCTGAAAGCTATCCCACCAGTATTTCAGATACCAGCAGGGCCACCTGTAGTGGACAGGTTTCAGCTGAGCTTCCACACTAAGACAGACTAGGGAAAAGGACTGGGCAGCCCACTCCTGAAACAATTATTCATTGAAAGCCTTATGAATAGCAGAGAAGCCCTGTCAAATATAGTGCCAGAAAATGAGCCCCTCAGTCAGGCTGGAAGGCATTCAAGAAACAAGTGGGGAAGAGTTGCTTCCTCAAAATAGAGTCAATGTTAATGATAGGAATGGAGTAAAGCCCCTGGGACCTCTTTTTGCTGATGTGGTACAACTCAAAATGAGAAGAAACACAGTGCCTGCAATGATGGACTGAAACATAAAAAGATCATGTGCATGGCACAGTGTTGGAGAGTGTTTCATTCTATTGTACATAGGGTTGCTATGAGTCAGACCCAACTCAATGGCACCTAACAATAAGTACCACTTTGTCTTTGATTACTGTAGTTATATATTGAGCTTACTACCAAGTAGAGTCATTTCTCCTGCTTTATTCCTTATCAAATTTGTTTTATGTATTTAGAGCCTGTACCTTTCCATAAAAATCTTATAAGCTTATATGTTTTCTGCAACAATTGTCACGATCATATTATTTTCTTCCTTAGTCTGTTGATATAGTGGATTACATTAATTGATCTGTGAATATTTGAGCCAGTCTTGAATTAGTAGAATAAATTTCAAAATCTGTTCTAGTGTTTTCCAGAAGGAATTCTATGATATATATTTTTTCGTTAGGTGCCTTGATTTTTGGGAGTGGGTTGCCGGGTACTTCTCCCAAGCAAACAGCACCTGGCATTCCCAGGCGGTCTCCCACCCAAGTACTAACTAGGTTTGATCCTGCTTAGCTTCCAAGATCTGACAGTGTCGGATGCCACAGTTGTACAACTCTGTGTGTGTGTGTGTGTGTGTGTGTGTGTGTGTGTGTGTATGTGTGTGCGCTATATATACTCTATAGAAAAATATACAATATATATTCTCCAGGACATATTAGGAGGTGAGACAGAACCAATAGGCTATATATACAGAGAGGAATAGGAGAAAAAGTATTATTAGAGAAATTGGGAATAATTATGGATTATGAAGGTTGTCCCACAATAGGCTATCTGCGAGTTGTAGAACTAGGGAAGCCAGTACTGTGGCTCAGTCCATGTTTGAAAACCTCAGAACCAGGGAAGCTGATGATGTGACTCTCAGTGTAGCGTCAAAGGGCCATGAGGCGAAGGGGTTGCTGGTATGAATCTGGTCATCCAAAGGCCAGAGAACTCGATGTTCTGACATTCAAGGGCAGAAGAGCATTCTAGCTGTGCAAGAGAGATCAACAATTCCATCTTCCTCCACCTTTTTGTTTCATCAGGCTCCCATTTGATTGGATGGTGCTCACCACATTGAAAGCAGATCTTCCCCACTTAGCCCACCAACTCAAATGTCAATCTCTTCTGAAAATACCCTCAGCAGACACACCTGGGTAAGCCTAACCCTTCTAATCAAATACCATACCACTTGGGTTTCCCTTTCACCAGAAGTACTGAAATGGATTGTTTATAGAAGCATTGGGAGAAGGCCCCAGCAAGTCCCTCCCAAAAAATTAATCTGCCATTGAAAACCCTATGAATAGCAGAGAAGCACTGACAATACTGTTTTGCCTGAGATATATATATCAGATATATATATATATCAGCATTATTCATGATAGCCCAAAGTGTTCCTACCCAAATGTCTGTCAACTCATGAATGATAAAGAAAATATGGTATAGCTATACAGTGAAGTAGTAATTGCTTAAAAATTAGGTTACAACATAGATGACCTTTGAAATCATTATGTTAAGGGAAAGACGTAAATCATGAAAGACTACAAATTGTATGATTCAATCTGTATGCAAGTGCAGAATTAGGAAATCCATAGAAATAGAAAGTAGATTAGTTATTTCTGGGCCCTAGGGGCAGAAAAGAATAGGAGGTGATGGTAGGTATGAGGTTTCTTTCTGGGGTGCTGAAAGCATTTTTGAATTAGATAGTGATGATGGTTATACAACTCTCTGAATATACTAAAAACAATTGAATTATATACTTTAATGGATAAATTATATCTTGATAAAGCTGCCATAGACAATACATTTTCCTTTCAGGACTGTTTTAGATGGGCCCCACATATTTTGAGTGTCATACTTTCTCAATTCAATGATGTTTTAAATATCCTTTGAGACTTTCTCTTTGATAAGTGGATTATTGAGCAGTGTGTTGTTTTATTTTCAAGTGTTCATTGATTTTCCTCTTGTGCTTTTATTATTGATTTCTACTTTGGTTCCATTACAATCAAGTACATACTCTCTATGGCAGTCAGAATTATGGCCACCCAAAGAAATTTCCGTCTTAATCCATTGGACCTATGAATATGTTATATTATGTAGCAGAGGAATTAAAGTTTCAGATGGAATTAAACTTGCTAATCAGTTCATGAAAAAAGAGTATCCTGGATTATCCATGTGGGCCCAATATAATCATGTGGGTCCTTGAAAATGGGAAAGAGAAATGACAAAAAGTTCAGAGATATGCACCATGACAAAAATTCAATCTGCCATTTCTAACTTTGAGAGTGGAAGAACAGTGATATGAGCCAAGGAATCTGGAAGCCTCTAGAAGAAGGGTGTCCAATCTTATGGCTTCCCTTGGCTACATCAAGTAATGAGAAATTGTCTTGGGCCACATATAAATTATATAAGATAGTATATACACATATATAATGGCCTGCAGCCATACCCCTGTGAAATGCGATCCCATCAGATCTCAGAAGCTAAGCAAGGTCGGGCCTGGTTAGTACTTGGATGGGAGACTACCTGGGAACACCAGGTGCTGTAGGCTTGGGAGAAAGACTTGGCTACCCACTCCCAAAAAACAATCAGCCATTGACAACAGCAGAGGAGCACTGACAATAGTGTTTCACCTCTTGTACGCAGTGTTGCTATGAGTCGGATGCCGACTTGAAGGCACCTAACAATAACAACAACAACAACATATATACATAATAAGACTTCTTTTTATATTTTTATTATAAATCTTAGAAAAATAAGAACAATATAAAATTAGTGGGAAATTTCACCTTGTTTTTGTAAAACTAATCTATCAATGTTTGGTTCAATGGAAGTGGTTGTAATTCTTAGTGAGTTCTCAAGTAAATTTTGTGATGGTCAATTTGTGGCATCTAGTTTGCCAGGCTGTAGTTTAACTCAGTTGGCAAAGTGCTTGTTCTACACTCTCTGAGGCCCTGACACCACAAAAATGGCAAAAGGACTTGGCAGTCCTCTCCTAAAAACAATCCCGAAACAATCGGCCATTAAAAACCCTATGAGGGTCGCTAAGAATAGGACCCAACTCAACAGCACCTAACAACAAGAAGACCTGAGTTGAATTAGATTTTCAAAAATATTATCAGCAATTGCTATTTTTTACTTGCCATGTTGCTGAAAACTCATATAACCTCTGATGAACCCTTAGGGGCTTTGAACAGCTTCTTTGAATTCAACTTTGAATTCAACCCAGTTATACTTGACTGACAGGCTGGCAGGCAATGGTACTAACCTGAGATTCCTGACTTTGACATATTTAAACTTATTTGAAGGTTAGAATTTGATGCTGTGGTGCCATACCTGTATGTTGTAAAGAAGCATTAGGTGATGTTCTGTAAATATGTGCAATATCGCTTTGGGATTTCAAAATTGGAACTACACATGGGGTCATGAATAAAAACGCTAAAAAACACATGATGTTAAAAGATTTTATGGAGCCACATTACTAGCTTTTGTGGCCTGTGGGTTAGACATGGCTACTCTAGAAGCCAGGAACATCCTTCAGTTTACAATCTGCAAGTAAACGTGGACCTTATTCCTTCAACTACAAGGATCTGAAATCTGCCAAAAGCCTAAATAAGCAAGGAAATGGACCTTCTTCTAGAGCCTACAGAAAGTAATGCAGTCCTTTTGACACCTTGATTTTAACCTGATGAGACCCGTGTTAGACATCTGACTTATAGAAATGTAAGTTAATATGCAGGCACAGTGGCTCATGCCTGTTATCCCAGCGATCCCAGGGACAGAGGCAGGAGGATTACAGGTTCAAGGCCAGAGGCAGCCTGTGTAATTTATCGAGACCCTACCACAAGAAAAAAAATTAAGAAATGGGCTAGGAGTGCAGCTCAGTGACAGAGCATTTGCAAAGCATGTGTGAGACCCTAAATTCAACTCCCAAATACTTGAAAAGAAAAGGGAAAAAGGAAAAAAATGTAAGATAATAAATTTGCAATTCATACAAGAGTGTAATAGCTCATGCTGGTAATCCCAGCACTGGGCTACAAAAGTGAGACCCTATCTCCAAGAACAAAAAATAGTCATTATATAAGCCACTGATTTTTTTGGTAATCTGTTGTAGTAGCAATATAAAATGAATATATTCTTTGGGATTTTAAGTTCTTTTAAATTTGTTTAGTTTGATTTTATGAGCCAGGATATGGTCTATCTTGGTGAATATTTCATGAGCACTTGAGAATGATGTGTATTCAGTTGTTGAGTGGAGGATTCTATAAATGTCAGTTGGATCCCGTTAGTTGACGATGTTTGTTCTTCTGTTATCTTTGCTAATTTTAATTCCAGTAGTTCTGTCAGCTACTAAGTATGGATATTAAAATCCCTCACTATAATCATGGGTTTTTTTTCTTATTTCCCTTTTTAATTCTATCAGTTTTCCTTCATCTAGTTTGAAGCTTTTTTGTTTGACATGTATAACATTTAGGATTGCTATGCCTTCTTGATAGATTGATCCTTCCATCATTAAATAACGTCCCTCTTTATCCTTAGTAATTTTATTTGAAGTCTACTTTTTATCTGATATTAACACACTCACTGTGTGAGCCTGATTGTTTATTAATATTCATATGACACATCTATTTCCATCCTTTTATTTTCAACTTACCTGTGTCAAACATGCTTTGAGGTAAGTTTATTGGAGATAGCAATATAGTTGGATTGTTTTATATCTATTTTACCAATCTGTGTTTTAATTTACATTATTAACATCTAAAGTAAATATAGGTGTGTTAGGGCATAAGCTTGCCATCTTTGTATGTTTGTGCTTAAGTTTCTCATTTTTCCGTTTTTCTTTATTAACCTTCATGTGAGTTTCTTGAACATTTTGCAGAATTCTATTTTTAATTATTTCTAGTATTTTTTATCATTTTGTGTATTTTTCCCAGTGACTGCTCTAGTTATGACACAATATATACATAACATTGCAGTGCATTGGTCTCAGTGATGTACCACTTTAAAATATAGAACCTTTACTTCCATTTAGGTCCCTTAACCCTCCCCACTAAATGGAAGTAAAGGTTCTATACTTCAAAGATCATAGCCTCCAGTATGGATTGCGACTGAACATCACAAAACAAACACCTTACAGCTGGGTCAGTATGCAACAATAAATGGAGAAAAGATTGAGGTTGTCCAAGATTTTGCTTTACTTCTTTCTATAATCAATGGCCATGGAAGTAACAGTCAAGAAATCAAAGGACACATTGCACTGGGAAAAGCTCTTGCAAAAGACTTAAAGTGTTGAAAAGTAAAGATGTCATATTGAAGATGAAGGTGCTCCTGACGCATGCCATGGTATTTTCAGTCACATCATATGATTGTGAAAGCTGGATATTGAATAGGGAGACAGGAGAAGAATTGGTGTTTTTGAATTATAGTGCTAGAGACAAATATTGAATATACTATGGACTGCAAAAGAATCAACAGATCTGTCCTAAAAGAAGTGCAACCAGAGTGCTCCTTGGAAGCAAGGATGGCTAGACTGGATCTTACATATTTTGGACATGTAGTCAGGAGGGACCAGTCCTTGGAGAAAGACATCATGTTTGGGAGAGTGGCAGGTCAATGAAAAAAGGAAAACCCTCCACCAGATGGATTGACACAGTGTCTGCAACAATGGCCTTAAACATAAATAAGATTGTGTGCCTGGCACAGAATCGGGAAGTGTTTCTATCTGCTGTATATAGGGTTGCTATGAGTTGGACTTGACTTGACAGCACCTAACAACAACAATAACCCTCCCCACTATTAGTATATAATATTTGTGTATTAAATACATTTTAAAGGATTGGAGGAAGACTCATTAACAACGTGCGTTATGCAGATGACACAACTCCGCTTGCTGAAAGTGAAGAGGATTTAAAGCATTTATTGATAAAGATCAAAGATCATAGCCTTCAATATGGGTTGCGACTAACCATCAACAAAACAAAAATCTTTACAGCTGGGTCAGTATGCAACTTCACAATAAATGGAGAAAAGATTGAGGTTGTCCAAGATTTTGCTTTGCTTGGCTCTGTAATCAACACCCGTGGAAGCAGCAGTCAGGAAATCAAAAGACACATTTATCTAGGAAAAGCTGTGGCAAAAGATCTCTTTAGGGTATTGAAAAGCAAAGATGTCACATTGAAGACAAAGGTGCACCTGACTCATGCCACAGTATTTTCAGTCGCATCATATGGTTGTGAAAGCTGGGTACTAAATAAGGGAGACAGGAAATGAATTGATGCTTTTGAATTATGGTGCTGGAGACGAATATTGAATATACCATGGAGTGCCAAAAGAACAAACAGATCTGTCCTAGAAGAAGTGCAACCAGAGTGTTCCTTGGAAGCAAGAATGGCCACACTGTGTCTTACATATCTCGGACATGTAGTCAGGAGAGATCAATGCCTGGAGAAAGACATCATGCATGGAAGACTGGCAGGTCTGTGAAAAAAAGGAAAACCTTCCACCAGATGGATTGACACAGTGTCTGCAACAAGGGGCTTAAATATAAATAAGATCATGTGCCTGGCACAGAATCAAGAAGTGATTTGATCGGCTGTACATAGTGTCGTTATGAGTCGGACTCGACTCAACGGCACCTAACAACAACACCACAATAAAATATAATCATATGCATAATATATGTAGTTAAAATGTTTCCTCTCCCTATATTGAGCACCACATCAAGTGTAGTTGTGACTTTTTGTTTCAACCATGAAATAATGTTTTAAACTGATGAGAACAGTCTATTTTTCTTATTGCTATTTTCCACCCACTCCATTGTTCTTATTTCTTTTTGAAGTTCTAAATCTTATGTTATAACTTCTTTCTATTTAGAGACTTCCACTAGCCATTTTTTGGTGATAAGTCTACTAACATCAAACTCTTTTAATTTTCTTTTGAGAATGTCTATTTCACCCTTTATTCCTCAAGGATCATTTCACCAGATAAAGAACTTGTAATTGAAAGTTTCAGTCTTTCAGTGCTTGAAAACTATTATTTCACTTCCTCTGACCTCCGTTGTTCCAAATGAAAAAAAAAATGCTGTCATTCATTTTGGTGTTCCCCTATATGCAACATATCATTTCTCTCTGTCCTCTTTCAAGACTGTCTCTTATTTTCAGAATTTTCATTGATATGTCTTAGTACGGATTTCTTGAATCTGCAAGTGTTTTCCTTTCACGAAAGTAGGAAATTTCCGGCTGCTCCCTTCATGACCTCCCTGCCCATCTGCAAGGCCCAGCAACCTTGAACTCTAGTGAACATGCTCTTCTTGAGTACTTCTCTTACTTCATCAGTGCCCCATGACGGCCCATTGTCAACCTTTTCACACAGAAGAGGGAAGGTGTACGGAGAGAAAGTGAGAAATAAAGGAAAGGAAGAAAATAAGAGAAAGGATGGGAAAATGAGAAGGGAAAGGAATGTGCAAAGCGATGGTGAAACAGGAAAGAAAGATGGTAATGGAAGAAAGGGAAAAGAAGATGGAAAAACAAAGGAAATGTGGGAAACAAAGGCAAGTGAAATGGTCATAGGAAGGAAAGTAAAGAAAAAGATATGCAGCTAGGCTCGGTGGTGGCCGCCTGTAATCCCAGCGATTTGGGAGGCAGAGGCAGGAGGATCGCAAGTCTGAGACCAGAGGCAGTCTGTGTAATTTAGCGAGACCCTGTCTCAGAAAAAAAAAAAAAAGAAAGAAAGAAAGAAAAAAAAGGGGCTGGGGGTGCAGCTCAGTGGTGCAGCACTTGCAAAGCATGCAAGCGTGAGACCCTGGGCTCAACCCCCAGTACCGGAAAAGGAAAAAGAAAAAAGAATGAAAGAAAAAGATGTGCGTAGAAGGGAAGATGAGAACAGAAACAAAGATGGGAAGGAAAGAGAAAATACAAAGTGAACGAAACATGGGAACTTAGGGCTTTTTTTCTTGAGTATGGGTCATGTTTTCCTGCTTCATGGCATTTTTTTTAATTCTATGTTGCACCCTATGGATGAGGAAGCTAGTATTAAAAGGAAACTGGTTTATGTTGCCTGCCTCCTGCAGTACATGGGAGTTGAAGCTAGGGCCTCACATATACTTTACAAATGCTCTATCACTGAGCTGGACCCCCAGCCCATTTTTTTCCCTTTTTATTTTGAAACTAGGTCTTGCAAAGTTACACAAGCTGCCTCTGGCCTCGAACTTGTGACCCTCTTGCCTCAGTTTCCTGAGTTACTGGAATGACAGGCTTGCACCGCACCTGGCAGTATATTGTATTTTTTGAAGAATATTGAGCTTTATTCTGAGAGGAAGGACGTTTACGCGTTGTGCTGTGCTTGAATTCTACCCTCCTGTGCTGCATTCAGAGAACTGGAGGGAACACTGGGTTCCTCTCGTGAACTGTGTACCTATGATACTTAATGTGCGATACCTGGAAAACTGCTAAATCGTATTTTGTTTGATTTTGTAGTCATTTACTGCGAAGAAGCAAATATACTACCAACTATCCCATCATCTGCCAGCAGCCATAGCCCTGTGGCATCCAATACCATCAAATCTCGGAGGTTAAGCAGGGTGGGGCCTGGTTAGTACTTGGATAGGAGACCGCCTGGGAACACCAGATACTCAGGCTTGGGAAAAGGACCCGACAACCCACTCCCAAAAATCAATCTGAAATTGAAAACCCTATGAACAGCAGAGAAGCACTGACAATAGTTTCCTCTGTTGTACAAAGGGTCGCTATGAGTCAGATACCGACTCCACGGCATCTAACAACAACAACAACAACAACAACAAATTCCGTCATCATTAAAATTGGTTTGTTGCCAGGCATGGGGGCACATGCCTGTAATCCCAGCAACTCAGGAGGCAGAGACAGGAAGATTGTGAGTCTCAGGCCAGAGGTAGGCTATGCAACTTAGCGAGACTGTGACTCAAAATTTCAAAAATAAATAAATAGATAAATGTTTGTTTAAAGCTAAGTATGGTGACACATGCCGTTCATCCCAGTGGCTCAGGAGGCGAAGACAGGAAGATCTCGAGTTAGACACTAGAGGCAGCCTGAGTAACTTAGCAAGACTCTGTCTCCAAATAAAAACTTAAAATGGGCTGATGGTGCAGCCTAGTGGTAGAACACTTGCAAAGTATGTGCAAAGCCCTGGGTTCAACCCCTAAGTACCGTGAAAAATGGAAGAGGGAGTGTGTTTGCTTTCCTGTGTGTTATACTTCAATTTTTTTTTAATATTTTTAAATGTTAAAGGAATGGGATGAGGATATCGCTCAGTAGTAGTATGCTTGGAATGCATGAGCTCCTCAGTTCAAGCCTCAGGGCCACAGAAACAAAAACTTAAAGGACGATTACTGCAAGAGCACACAGAGTAAATCTCAAAGGCTTAACACCCTAAGGAATGAATTTCAGGTCACACTACCAAGTATAATATCAATACCACTATGAAATGAGGTAAAAGGGAATATAAAATACATTTAGTTTGGTTTCTTTGAGACAGGTAACTGCCTCTCGCCCTGCTCACCCTGTTTGCTCAGCAAGCGAGCCTGGTGATTTTTTTCTTTTCTTTTCAAGACAGAGTGTAGCCCAGGCTAGCTTCAAACTTTTAGTCCTCCTGAGTGCAGGGATTACAATTGTGTGCCACTACACCTCAATAAAGTGTATTTCTAAGAAAGAACAATACCAGTGTGGCCTTGTGACCAGTTGCCTAAGCAAGGATCGTAAATTCCATTTAAATTTTTTCCCTTACTCTACCATAGTCTTGTTTTGGTCTTCTCCATATTTTATGTAGAAACTGGCTGCTGTGGCACATGACTTTAATCCCAGCAATTTAGGAAGCTGAGGCACCTGTGCTATTTAGAGGGGTGCAGACTCTGTCTCAAAATAAAAAATAAGAAAGAGGCTAGGGATGCAGCTCAGTGGTAGAGTGCTTGCCTAACATGCACAAAGCCCTGGGTTCAACCCCCCCAGTACTGCAAAAATTTTATGTAGGACGGGGATAAATTCAACATGTTTAGCCCATGTGTTGGAGAATTTGGTTATGAGGTACCAGCCAGAGATTCTGCACTTGGAGTTGAACGCAATTATTCATAAACTCTTTGAAGTTGTCTTTCCTTGGAATGGCCACAGAACAGTCCCTTTTGGAATGTATGCAAAACAGTTAAAGTGTATCAGGTAGAGACATTTTTGGAAGAATAGGTATGGAGAGTAAAGTACATGCCATTCATTTACCATGTAGTCAGTGAACTTCTACTGTGTCTGGCACCATTTTAGGCTTTGAGGATACATCAATAAATCAAGCATGCAAAGATCCTAGATCTCATGGAGATTATATCCTAACAAGGGAATACAGAAAATAATGGATATAAAATAGATTATGTAGTGTATTAGTCCATCTTTCACTGCTACAGACAATACCTGAGGCTGGGTAATATATACAGACAAGAGGACAGCCCAGAGTGGTGGTGCACACCTATAATCTCATTTCTTGGGGGGGCTGAGACAGAAGGATAGAAAGTTCAAGATCAGCCTGGGCTACACAATGATTGTTGTTGTTGTTAGGTGCCGTCGAATCGGTATCCGACTCATAGTGACCCTCATAGGGTTTTCAAAGGCTGAGTGCTTCGGGATTGCCTTGGGAGTGGACTGGCAGGCACTGCTCCCATTTTTGTGGTGCTGGGAATTGCCTGTCAAGAAAAAGAAAGACAGAAAGAAAGAAAGAAGGAAGGAAGGAAAGGGAGGGAGGGAGGGAGAGAGAGAGAGGAAGGAAAGAACAAAAAAGAAGAAAGGCAAAGAAAAAAGAAGAGAAGGAAGGAAGGAAGGAAAAGAGGGAAGGCGGAGAAGAAAGAATAAAGAAGTTTATTTATCTCAGTTTGGAGCCTGAAAGCCCAAGCAGCATGGTGCTGATTCTAGTGAGGGCCTCATGACAGACAGCATCATGGTGGGAGAACATACAGGAGGGAGAAATCACATGGAGAGAGAAGCCATGAAAATAAATGAGGGGCCAGCCATGCTCTTTTATAATAATTCTTTCATAAGAACTAGCCAGGGTTCCACACTAAGTACATTAATTCCTTCCAAAGACAGTGACCTCAATGATTAAAACTACTTCCAACTGGACACCACCTCTTAAAAGTGCTGCACAATCTCCCAACACTACCACAATGAGGACCAAACACCAGACACATGAACTCTTGGGGATATCCTCAAACCCTAGCGTATATTACATTTCAAAGGGCTAGGATTTATAGGGGAAAAGAACTAGAGCAAAGCAATGGAGTTCAGGTATTCTGGACATGAGATGAGATGGGCAGACTACACTATTAAGCAGGATAGTTCGTGTAGGCCTCCTTGAGGCAAGATTTGAGCAAAGCCCTGAAGGAGATGAGGGGGTTGTTCACACAGATATATGGGGAAAAGAGTGGTCTAAGCAGAGGGGACAAAACAGTGCAAGAGTACCTGAGGAGTCAGAGAACACCAAGAAAACTGGAATGATTGTACCAAATGCAGTAAGGGGAGAATAGTAGTAGTAGATGATGTTATAGAAGTAAATGGGGAGCCAGACTACTAAAGGCCCTGAAGGTCATTGTAAAGGACTTTGGCCTTTATTGTGAGTGAAATGGGGAACCATCATAGGGTTTTGAGCAAGGAAGTGGCAAGATTGAGGAATGTTTTTAAAGATCATTTAGGCTGGTTACTGTTTTTAAAACAGACAAGGGTGACAAAGGTAAACGGCATAAGACCAACGAGAAGCCTTTTGAAATACAGTAGGTAAGAAATGGTGCACCTTCAACTATGAGGGTAGCAATGGAGACAGGAAGAACTGTTAGGATCCTGGATATATTTTTAAGGGCGATTACATAAAATTTCCTATCAGGTTAAGATGTAAGAAGATGTAAGAAAGAGGTGTCAACTATGATTCCAAGAGTTTTTGCCAAACAACTGAAAATGAAATTTCTATTATTTGAGGAGTATAGGCGAGACATGTTTTGGATCCACTGCACTTGAGATATCTATTAGGTATGCAAGTGATGTTAGACAGACAGTTGCATACATAGGAGGCTGAAGCCCGGCTGAAAGGTCTGAGCTAGAAATACAGGCATGGGAGTTATAGGTATAGAGATGACACAGAAAGCCATGAAACTGGATGAGACAACCATGGAGGTAAATATATCTAGAAAATGACAGAGGACTGTGCCTTGGGGGCACTTCTGTGAGTTAAGAGATTAGCAAAGAGGATCAGCAGAAGAGATTGGAAATAGTAACCAGTTTGTTGTTGTTAGGTACCATCGGGTTGGTGTCTGACTCATAGCAACCCTACCTACAACAGACGAAACACTATTGTCAGTGTTTCTCTGCTATTCATACGTAGGGTTTTCAATGGTGGATTGTTTTTTGGGATTGGGCTGCCAGGTGCTTCTCCCAAACCTACAGCACCTGGTGTTCCCACGCGGTCTCCCATCCCAGTACTAACCAGGCCCGACCCTGCTTAGCTTCAGAGATCTGACAGGATCAGAAGCCACAGTGGCAGGGCTGCAGGCAGTGACCAGTAGGGTAAAAGAAAAACCAAGAAAGGATAGTATCCTAAAACTTAGGTGAAGAAATTCTATCAGGGAGGAAGGAGTGATCAATGGAGTAAAGTGATACTGTTAGGTCAAGTGAGGAGGAGGGTTGAATTTAGCAGTGTTTAGGTCACTGGTGACCTTGACAAGGGTAGTTTCAGTGGAGAGATGAGAGTGAAAGCTTGAGTGGAGTAGATTAATATGAGAAACTGGAGACAGCAAACAGGCTGTAAAGAAAAATAAGGACATGGAGTGGTATGTGGATGGTGCAGGGTAGTGGATATGTTATTGTTGATGTTACTGTCCCATGTCCATTCTACCTTGTCTTTTTATGTCAGTTTTTCTTTGGTGATTCACTTCTGCTTCCTTTGTGGGATCTATACCAGTACCCAAGCAGGAATGTTGCTGGAGAAAAGTATATAAGCATGCTGATTTCCCTACAAATTTGTGACACAAGTCCCAAATGATACTCAGCACTACCAAATACTTCTCTAGTTTATTCGTAACTTTTCAAAATGACTTTCATTTACTGTATCTCTTGAAATCTCCACTTAACAGTCCTCTTTCCTCCCAACTGATAACTAGAAAAAACAAAATTTTGCCTTATTGTCCCACAATCAAGTCTACCAACATCTCTGCTTGCATGTCTACATGCAAGGATGTCTGCATCCTTTGCTATCGCTATTACAGTGGATGATTTTTGCTCTGTAGGCATCCCAGAAGCCCCACCTCTTAATACTGTCCCATCGGGGATTAAGGTATTTTTTTCTGTTTATTGATAAATATTGGTGGGGTAATACAGCATTTGCTTTTTCCATTATGCAACTATTACAAGACTTTGGGTTGCACTTTTATCAACTTAGGAGGCTTATGGAAGCTTTTGACTAATATGTAGTAAAACACATGTATATCTAGGTTATATGCCTCTATTTTTCCCCTGTACTCATGAAGTTGCATCGTTTACATTGACATTATCCTCTTCCGTTTATCCCTCTACATTGTTCCTCCCCATCCCACCTTCTGCAATCTTTTCTTCCCTTTGCTAGTCCCCTCCCTCCTTTCTACTCTCTATATTATCCTTTCTTCACTAAGTTTAACTGCATTTTTATATATGAACTTATGTATAGAATTTTTTCTTCAAGATTCAGCTCCCATGTGAGAACACACGGTATTTCTTTTTGTGCTTGTGTTCATTCACTTAAGATGATACCCACTTTGCTGCAAATGACATTTCATTTTTTATTGCTGAGTAATATTCTATTGTGTATATGTACTTTTTTTTATCCATTCTTCTGTTGATGGGTATCCTGGCTGGTTCCATATCCTTGCTATTGCAAACAGTGCTGCATTGAATATAGAGGTGCAGGTGTCTCTGTGGTATGACGACTCATCTCCCTTTGGGTATATTCCCAGTAGTAGTATAGTTCCAACCTATGGCAGTTCTATTTTTAGTTTTCTGAGGCATGGAGGACATATAAACATTCAAGCCATAGCACCAAAAAATCTTTTTGAGTAACTCAAAGTCAACTGATTGGTAACCTTAATTCTACAGGCAAAATACCCTTTACCATGTAATTATCAATGTGTAACAAATCATAACAGTCTTGAGGATAAAGGAAGAAGGGAGACTTGTGTGGCTCTTCTGAAATACTGCCTGCAAGGGACATGTAAAAACAAAAAGCGTGAATAGACCTGTACCTACTCAAAAAATTTACAACATAAAAATCTTGCCACAATGAAAATTTCAGGCCTAGGTGATTACTGGATTTTTTTTTTCCACAGTGCTTGGAAGTTGAACCCAGGGACTTATGCATTCTTTGCAAGCAGCATTGTACCACTGGGCTGCACCTCCAGCCCATTTTAAAACTTTTTTTAAAATTTTGAGTTGGGGTCTCCCTAAGTTACCCAAGCTGCCTCTGGCCTTGAATTTCCGATCCTCCTCCCTCCACCTCCTGAGTCACTGGGCCTGGCTGATTAGTGAATTCTACCAATCTTAAACTCTTAGAAAACAGGAAACATTAAGCTGGGTGCAATGTCACATGCTCAGTAATCCCAGGGATTCGGGAGGCTGAGGCAGAATTGTGAGTTTGAGGCCAGAAGTAGCCCACGTAACTTAAGGAGACTGACTCAAAAAAAATGGGTGGGGAGGGCAGCCTAGTGTTAGAGCACTTCCAAATTATGTGCAAGGCTCTAGGTTCAACTCCTATCACACACACACACACACACACACACACACACAATTTGCTAGCTCACTTTGAGGCATTACCCTTTTATACCAGTTACTGATTTACTGCCTCAACTCCAAAATTATTTTTCTTCTTGCTCTGTAAAAATGACTGGGGCCCTTCACCTTTGCCAGCCCCACGTTAGGTGTTGTGAGTAGAGTATTGGTCCATATGCTGCAGGAGGGAGTTTTCCTTCCTGGTTCCAATAATCACTTCCCCAGCTTCTGGGTTACCCTCCTTGCTGCGAGTCACATGTTGTCCGTCTCATACTTCCCCACAAACCCAGTGGGATAGTTTTCATGGCTGAATTCTAGTGAGACCCCTATGTAGTTTCTCCAACACCCTAGGGAGATTTCAAGTAGGTTCTGCCAGTATGACCTCAGTGTCCCACTGGCTACTCAACAGGCCAAGCCCATGCATTTTCAAGGTTCATTTCACCCTGGAATAGAGTGAAGCTCCTCTTTGGGTATTCTAGAAAAGCTCTGGAAGGGTGTTCTTTGGAGACTTAACTCCAAGGGCAGGCGTCTTCCTTTGGTAACTCTTAGCTCTAGCAGTAATTTTGTTGTATCTGTTATTCTATTGTATCTGGTATTGGGCTGGGATTTAGCTCAGTGGGTAGAGTGCTGCGCTGCAGTCTTTGAGGCCCCGAGTTCAATTCCCAGCACCACAAAAATGGGAGAAGGGCCTGGTAATCCACTCCCAAGGCAATCCTGAAGCGCTCAGCCGTTAAAAACCCTATGAGGGTTGCTATGAGTCAGATACCGACTCCACAGCCCCTAACAACAATTGTATCTGGTACCCCCATATTCTTTAGTTCTCTTTACTAAGTAACCCTTCTTTACTCCCACCCACTAAATAGTTCATACCCCAAACTCCTTGTTCAGTATGCTGTGTGGTTTCTCCTGAGCCCAGACTGACGCAAAGTTGGTTAGCTACAGATGATCCCAGAGACAGACCCACAAGAATGATACAGGGGTTGATCTGTTCATGCCTTTGGACTTGAACACAATGCTCTTTCCAAGTGAAAAATGGGCTGTTAGTCATAGTTGGCCTGCAGGATCTTCACAAACCAAGCTATTGGCTTATAAAGCACCAAAAAATACATGCTTCAAGAGCCCAAGTGACCACTGCACCTGTTACAGCAGCAGCAATGATTCAGTCTGGTGGTTAACCAGGCCTAGTGGTGCAGGCCTTCACTTCGGTACTTGGGAGGCTGAGGCAGGACTGAAAGCTCAAGGCCTGTAAGGGTTAAATAGCAAGTTTAAGGCCAGCCTGGATAACTTAGCAAGACCCTGTATCGAAATAAAAAGGTGGGGATATAGCTCAATGGTAGAGTGCTTGCCTAGCATGAGAGGCCCTGGGTTCAATCCCCAATACAGAAAGACTGTTATTCTGTAAGTTTCTTGCCTTTCACATGTTTACAAAGAAAAAAAAATTACAAGCTCAGGTCTATGAAGTCTCAGTACAACTTGCAGTGTTGATTCAGAGCTTCCCTGACAGCTCTAAAAAAGCTTTTATTGCTACTAGTCATATGGTTGAGATGGCTGAAAGTCAGCTGTGAAGGATGCTGAAAAAGTTAAATTTAGTCCTGGCAAGTCACTCACATGAAAAATTGACTGGTAAGGAAAAACACCATAAAACTTGGAATGGGGACATCTGTATGGACCAAGATCAAACTGACAATTGCAAACCAACTCATTGCTAATCTCCCCCTACGGATGATGCAAAAACAATTTGCCCTACCTTGATAGAAATAACCCTTTCTCTACTTAAAAACTCTGGGATAACTCTGCCTGGGATGATTCCTTGGAAGATGCTACTCTCCAAATCCACAACCACCTTCAATTGTCACTAGACTCGTAACTAGAGTCACATATTAACATTCTCTGAATGGCCATGTACATACAACCCAGGAACAAATAGCTTTCATACAAAACTGGGAAGAGCAGATAGGCAAAATATGGTGGATACGCCCCATAGAACACTAACGGACTAGATGCACAGTTGCACGGAGTAACTCTCTGAAACAGTGATGAGAAACAGTTCACAATACTGAGTTTCATGTAAATTAAATATGACCCTGCTATACCATTTCTGGAAACATACCCAAAGGAAGATAACGCAATACCACAGGGACAATCTCACTTCCATATTTAATGCAGCGCTCTTCACAATTGCAAGGACAGGGAATCAACTCAGATGTCCAGCAACAGAGGAGTGGATTTAAAAATTGTGGTGTTATTTACACAATGGAGTATATTCAGCAGTAAAAAAGGAAACTATGTCTCTTGCAGGAAAATGGATGGAACTAGAGATTAGGTGAAATAATCCAGACTCAAAAAGAAATACCACATTCTCATATGTCAGAGCTAAAGCTACCTTAAAGGAAGAAAATACATGTATAAATGTGCAATCATACTTATCTAAGATTGGAAATTACAGTGGCACCCAATATGACGGGAGGAGACTAATGGGAGGGAGTGGACCATGGGAAAGGGGGAGGGGGAATGACGGGTAAAGGAGGAAAAAAACACAAAATACAGGATTCAACTCTAAAAAAAAATACCAAAGGATATATAATAAATGTATTATAATTGCCAGTGGGGTAGGAATGAATTCGAGTGGGGATGGGGACAAAAAGCAAAAATAAAATGAAAAGAGCTCAGTATAAGCTAATCACACTTTAAAAAGTATGACTAACTCAGGCGAAAAAAAACTCTGGCTCCTAGCAAGGACTTTTAGTCCCTTGACAAGATGCTAATCTAACAGAAGGTACTGGCTCCCTCTCCCAATCCCAGCCCTAAACAACACACAAGAGGAAAATTGATAATGAAACCTAATACTTAGGCAGCATTTACCATGAGCTAGGGACTACTGTGGGAGAAGGACCCAGCAACCCACTCCCAAAAAATCAGTCTGCCAATGAAGACCCTATGAATAGCAGAGATGCACTAAGTGTTTCACCTGTTGTATGTAGGGCCGCTGTGAGTCGGACACCGACTTGATGGCACCCAACAACAGGGACTATTAACTCATTTAATCTTTTCTACCTACGGCATGAGATAAACGCTATTAACATCCTTATTTACAGATGAGAAAACAAGTATACCGAAGTAATTTGCTCAAGGTTACACAGGTGGTAATGCTAAAACTAGAATTTAAAGGCAACCTAGATAAAACTGATATACACCTAGAGACCAAAGAGATGAGGATGAAGATGAGGGCCAAGTGTAACCTAAAATGGAATCATCATGGACAGAGGCAGCTGAGGGAGAAGTTTCTAACTGTGCCCTCTCCCCAACATTGTGATAGGAAGATCTCATATACCCTCAAGGTAAGGATTTGGCCATGGTTTTCTTAAGTCTTTGACTTCCAGTGTCAAATCAACATGTGACAGTTATTTCCAGACATCGTTAGGATGAACATGATTAGCAAAATAATTAGAATGCATGAGTAACCCATATATTTAATGGCAGCCAATCTCTCTGGCATTTCTCTGAAAACCTCGTGGGACATGTGTCCCAATGGAAGTCAAAGGGTTAAGGACTGATTAACCCAAGAGGAAAAACCTAAATAAACTGACATTAGGGGTTCTCTGAAACTGTACTTAGCAAAGCTTGATGTCAAAAAGCCTCAGAGCTTACATGTTAATCTCATTTGGTCATGAGCAGAGCCAAAAATTCCCAGTCATTCTAGGAGCTTGAAGTAGAAGAAAAAAAAAAACAGGACCAATAACTTGGAGGCAGGGGAATAGTGCAGGAAGAACACTGTGTCTCTACTGAGGTTATTATAAAACCATAGTAATCAAAGATTAACATTGTTGATCATTTATTTTGAAGTACAGTAATGAACCCAAATATATATGATTCCTACTAAAATAGTGAAGATTTCTAGAGTATCAGAATAACTCTTCATGACCATGAAGTATGCGGTGTTGATACGACAGACAATAAGAAACCTAAGTCTTGATAAGTTAGATTTCATTTAGTTATCAAGAAAAAAAATTTACAAACAGGCAAGATAGACTGGGAGGGTATATTCACAAAACAGGTATCTGACAACTTATACCCAGAGTATGTACTGAAATTCTACGTTTAAAAAACCTGCAACCAAATTTTTTTTTTTTTTTTGGCGGTACTGGAGGTTCAACCCAGGGCCTTGCGCTTGAATGCTTTGCAAGTGCTGGACCGCTGAGCTGCACCCTCAGCTTTTTTTTTTTTTTTTTTTTTAAACTTTTTTTGAGACAGGGTCTCACTAAGTTACGCAGACTGCCTCTGGTCTCGAGCTTGCAATCCTCCTGCCTCTGCCTCCCCAGCCACTGAGATTACAGGCGTGCACCCCCGCGCCTGGCCTGCAACTAAATTTTTTAAATAGACAAAAGACTAGACACACATAGCTTGGTAAACATGAGAAATTGTCCAGGATGAAATGCAATGTGAGATAATGGATTAGATCCTGGAACAGAAAGGACAATCGAAAATTGGGAATCTATAGTCTGGCATTAGTTAAATAACATCAATTTTAACCTCTTAGTTTTGACAAATGAACCAGCCAGGTTAAGATAGTAACCTTAGGGGAAACTGGGTAAAGAACATGGTAACTCTATACTATCTTTACAACTTTACCAAAATTATAAAATTATCCCAATAGTTTGTTTTAATTTAAAAGTGCTCAGCATTACAGCGAACATTTGAAAGGTTGTTGCTGGAACTAGAATTCTCAAATTGCTAATGAGGAGCAACCACTTTAATTAAGTAACTGTCAAATACTCTCCCTAAACAATACCCTATCACTCCATCAACTTCAAGGTACTTATCCAAAAGAAATGAAAATAACACACATCCAAAACCTGTACAAGGACAATCACAGCAATATCAAGAGCCAAAAACTGCTAACAGCCCAGGTATCCATCAACAGAGAAAATGGTATATTATACTGAAATTTTACTTGGCAATAAAAATGAACTGATATGTGCAACTACACAGATGAATTTCAGAAACACACTGAAAGCCAGTAGACAAAACATACATTTAAGTATTAAAATGTTTGTTATTAGGTGTTGTCAGGTCAGATCTGACTCAGTGACCCTATATACAAAAGAATGAAGCACTAATTTCTGACAGTGCTTCTCTGCTATCCAGAGGGTTTTAAATGGCTGATTGTTCTGGGAGTGGGCCGCCAGGTCCTTCTCCCATTTTTGCAGTGCTGGGGATCAAACCCTGGGCTTCAAAGTGCCTGGAGTAAGCACTCTACCAACTTAAACCCTAGCCCTAAGTATTAATATACACACAAGCTGGGTGTCATGGCACACACCTATAATCCCAGCACTCACAAGGCTGAGGCAGGAAATTCAATGCTAGGTCAAGGCCAGCCTGGCCTATATAGCAAGACCCTGACTCAAAAAGAAAAATTAAAATAGGCAGAATACCAAGAGAAACCAAGTCAGTGTTGTTTCTCTGGGGATGGAACACATTCTGTTCACTGAGAATGGGCATAGGAACTCTGTAGATTAAGGGTTATGTTGACCTAAAGTCTTTCTCAAAATTGATCAAACTGTACATGAGATCTGTGCATTTCACCATAATACTTTACATAGCTGTATATTTTATAAAATACTTTAAAGTACCACTCATAATTATTCCTCGGGGAAACAAATTTAAACTACAATATACCCACCAAAAGGGCCAAAATAACCACATAGAAATGAGTGTGTAGTGCACCTAAATTCATGCAGTTAAGCAAAATATTACAATCACTTTTCCCTGATCAAACAATTCCACACCTGTTTTCATCTCAGTAATTATGTACAAAGACATACACAGGAACATTCATAACAAATTTATAATAGCCAGAAACTAGAAAAGGTCCAGTTTCCCATAATTGTACAATACTCTCAAAAGAAACTACTGATACATATTTAATCCTAAAAGCACTTTCCTGTGAAGCTCCATACCTTTATTACATTTGTTTGATGTTCCAGAACAGGGAAAGTGAATTTTCAGTAAGAGAACTCTCTAGTGCCTTTGAAGGATGAAGGCAGAAGAAGTGTGAAGAACCATTTTCTGGGAAGATGGTAATAATCTCTTGAAGCACACGTATTTATTATAGCACATTGCACTTAGCATTTTAACAGTAAGATTTAAATTAGACCTTAAAAATTTGCAGACATGGAACTTGCTATTGATGTAAGAACTTCTGATGGGAAGGATAGGCTATTTTTCCAAAAGATAGGGAGTCACTGCTATTTGGAGCTTGGGAGTCACTGCTATTTGGAGCTTACTTAGGGCTTTTTGTCATCTTACTGGTCAGCTGCATTCCTTTCCTATGTGATGATTTGTGTTCAACTAGCTTCATACTCCAAATGCAACTTTGTTTTAGGTGCAAATGGACATCAAATAGTATATTTAACAGCAGGCAAAGAGTTGAGAAACTGAAAATCGGGAATACAGAAGCATACCATGTACCACTAGAACAGCATCACTGAGGGACTTCAGCCCAAGTGTTTAGAATTCACTGCCACAAATGAATTGCTACTGACCTGTTTCTGCCCCTACTCAAAGACTTAATCAGGAAATGGAGGCAAAAGCACTACAGGAGATTGAAGGTATGGTAGCCTCTTATTTCTATGGTATGATTGCTCCCATTTAATTTTTAGAGTGAGGATTAAATGAAATCATCTGGATTACCTTCACATTATCTGAACTTCACAAAGTCTAATCACAGGTGTAGCCACTTCAGTGACTCTGGATGTCCCCTCACAATCAAGTGTCACCAGTGCATTGATACTTGAGAAAAATATGTACAAGCCTAGATAAAATTTTAATTTCAAAAAAGTTAAAGAACCCATTGCCACAAAGATACATGTTAAACTTTTATTACGTTTTAATACAAACATTCCAAAAAGTGAAGGGATCTATGTTACCTAAGATCTATGTGCAACTACCAAACAAGGAGAAAACATTTTATTATCCCATGTCTTTTACAACCAGTATTTAAGCCCAAAAGAATCAAGATAGATTCTTTTATCAACAGGAGCAGAAGAATTAAGCCTGCTGGATCTATAAATCATTTGTCAAAAAGATCTTGGTTATTTAAGCATACTCCATACTTTGAATTTAGTAATCATACTTAACTACGATTAGTCTTTATTCTACGCTATCTTCAAGAAATCTAAATAAAATCTCAAGAGCCAAAAGGTCCTCACAGAATTATACCTTACTCCACTAGATTATGGAAGACTTGAGCTAAGACAGCTATTCAAGTTGCAATGGCTGAAAAATCTAGTCACTCACAATGTTTGGTTAGGAATGTGACCAAGGTTAAAATTTTGGAATTTGTTTTTCCCAATCAGAAATGTTAAACATGATAGTAGTACTGTAATACTATGCAAAAAATCTTAGGGGTTGAGTTGGTTCCTCTAACCCTACACTTCATGTGTCTCCTCTGAGAATAGCATTATCCTATGGCTCTACTCTCCTAAGCAATAAAACTAGAGTTGTGATGTCTTTTCAAGATTGGGAATTGGGGTTCAAGTAGGCTTATAAAAGAATACAGAAACCAAGTAGCCTAATTTTGTTACCAGTTTCAAGTGTGCTTTCCATTACCTTAGTAATGGTTCCAGTTACTTTTCATTTCCCAGTTACCACTCCCCCTTTAGTTTTGCTGCACAAGTAAACTTTTTCCTGATAAGTTAACACCAAAAAAGGTTTCACTTGCCGAAAATCCGACACTCTTGATAGTTATTGTTTATGTCCATCATTTTTCTATATGAACTTTCTCCTTTTTTGCAGTGGTACGGATGGAACCTAGGGTCTCATCCATGCTAGGCAAGCACTCTACCACTGAGCTAAAGCCCCAGCTCCTAACTCAACTTTCTGATGTTCAGTGATAATTAGTTCTAAATTTTAATTGCCCCCATGACTTTAGCTAAACAAAAGGAAAGCCAAGCTACAAAATCTACATAAAGAGCCACAAGAACTTCCTGGACACCTCCACTTACCTATTTGTTTACCTTTCTCCATTTGCTTCATTTTCAGTTAACTCTCACTCCCTAGGGTTGAGTGTTAACCAACACTGATGCCTGCCTCCCTTAGATCCCCAAGAACCCTTCAAAAGCCAAAAATAATCTATTGCCTGCACCAAACCCCTTCTGACGAGCACTGCTTATGCAGCTGTTGTGACTTATGGACCATCAGCATTCTTCTGCTTCAACAACTCTGTAAAAAAAGCACACAATCAAGTTACAAGGTTATTTTACACTGAAGTTCTCCATACCCCAAGTATTTTGGTGCAGCTTTACCAATAACTAGTCGATTCCATTATGGCCATGCAAATGAGAAGGGACTAATAACATGCACGGGAGAAGCTCTACACAAGTGAAGTTTGTTCCTGTATCAAAGTATTAATTACAAAGCTTCTACCAAGAGAATTCTCATGACGAGATATTAGCAACTATTTCAAAAACAGCTAATAGTGCATGCTAGCAACTATTTCAAAAATAGCTAATACTGCATACAGGAATTATACCTCAATCCACACTGAAAATGGATGTCATGTACCCCACAATAAAACAGTTTCTTTTTAGCTGGGCGTGGTGGCACACACCTGTAATCCCAGTGGCTTGGGAGGGGGAGCCAGGAGGATCGCAAGTTCAAGACCAGAGGAAGTCTATGTAACTTAGCGAGACCCTGTCTCAGGAAGCTGAGAAAAAAAATAAAAGGGCTGGGGGTGCAGCTCAGTGGTCCAGCACTTGCAAAGCATGCAGGCATGAGGCCCTGGGATCAACCCCCAGTACCATAAAAAAAAAATATTTTCAAATTTGGGCATTATCCCCCTTTCACAAACTAATGATGAAAAAACACTCGCTAACATGACACATGGACTGGGATTTAGCTCAGCTGGTAGAGCGCTGCGCTGCAGTCTCTGAGGTCTGGAGTTCAATTCCCAGCACCACAAAAATGGAAGAAGGGCCTGGCAATCCACTCCCAAGGCAATCCCGAAATGGTCAGCCATTGAAAACCCTGTGAGGGTCCCTATGAGTCAGATACCGACTAGATGGCACCTAACAACAACATGACACATAGTAGCAGGGCAACTGCTTTTAAATCTTACCTTAGCATTTGATTTCTCTTGCTGCCAGCTTTAGCTACTGTGAATTAATCAGCACTCCAAGACCATAATGCCCATAATGCTCAACCTGAAAAAATTAAATAGATGAAAACTAGTTATCTCTTAAGGAAATTCTTTAACACTTGCCTATAACTGCCCTCTTTTCCAGAAAGAAAAGGCAAGTTCAGACTTGCAGCTTAATGCATTATTTCATGTCCTACTACTTCTCTTAATTGGTGGAAGGTTCACTGGCTTGGGATGGACTGGAATGGCTTAAATGGTTAAGTTGCATGGCTTATGGATTCTCATTCTGTTCCAATGGTGCACTGCCACGTTAAATCCATAAGTTGAACGGACAAAACATTATTTGAAGGAATAAGTGCAGTATAAGGATTTTTAGTTGGAGGTCTTCAAGTTTATTATATTCAAGAGCATCTTTTTCAACTTCATGGCTGGACCTGGGTCATGCTGCCTCAGGTTTTGCTTTTTAAAGACCACTTGCAATAGATTTTCTCCATACAGTGTAGTTTCATAGAACTAAAAACAAGTCAGGCATCCAACTAAAGGTCAAAGTTTGCAATGGCTTATAGGGGTGAGGACCCCAAACCTAAGCCATTTCTTATATCGACTAAGACTAATTTGAAAAAAAAAGTTAAAACATGAAACATGTTTAAAGGTCTTCATCAAAAATACTTAAAAAATACCCCCTCCCAATCCCTGAATTGCTGTTGGTAAACAGCTGTATTAAGTAAGCCCTTTAAGTGTCATACATGCTTTAAAAAAAATCCAAGTGTTGAATTTGGAGGACTTCTAATACGCTATTGAACATTTGTGTTTCCAAAAGGTTTTTTAAAAATCTAGGAGGCATTTCCACTGCCATGAAGTACAGTATGTCTCACTGTACTATGAGGAAGGTAAGTGTTCAATTTCGACTTAGACGGAAAAACTAGTTTGCTTTGCTTACCATCTTTGCTGTTTCACAGGCATTTGATGCTTTAAATCTGATGTGGAATGCTGATAGATTCACTTTTTAGAAGTCATAAGCCTTTAGGAAGTTGGAGATAACTTCATTGCTTATGTATTTTCTCCTTTGCAATCAAGCTGTTCCTTTAAAAGTGAGACACTACAGAGTTGCAAAAATTTGAAACAGTAAGAGCAAGCATCGTTTGCAGCTTCATGGTTGGTTTTGGCCAAACTTTTTATTTAGTATTCTGTAGTTGTTTAACACACACTTAAATGGTCTTATTGGGGGAGGGGAAAGGGGAGGTTCTTGCAGATTCCCAAGGAAACGTCAGAAAGGCAAAATATGGCCAGCATTATCCATTTGTGTTTTTTTGGGTTTACTGGGTGAATAGCACTTCCTACATAGGTATCTGATCTCAGGTTTTTTCATACTGAGGGCATTGTGATTTCAGTTGAAAGACACCCTGAAATCCTAAGAGTAGCATACCCCGACCACCCTCTAATAGCTAGCTTCTCTGTACAGGCAGGATGATTCATCTCTCAGTAGAGACCAATGGACATCTAGATGGCTAGATGTTTGTGGAAGATCTTAGAATTGCTTGCCTCATTTACTGGGAAAAATTAGGAAGTGGCCTTTTAAGAACACTTTTACTTGGAAAATTACAACACTAGTACAAGTCAAGTCTTACACATTTAACATTTGCTTGTTGAAAGCAATTCATAATATCAAATAAAATTAAACATGTTTTACTTTTTTCCTCACAAGAACATAAAAATTATGAAGGGGAACTTAACAGGAAATTTTAAAAAGGTAACACAATTTTTCCTTTTAGTAGTCCTTGGGTAGTTATGACAGAATAGTTTCCACTTTGTTTGTTTCTTTGAATGGGGATTTTGGTCCAAAGTTTTGTTTGTTTCTAGTATCTGCTTCTGCCTCCCCCTCTATCAGATCGGCTTCCTCCACGGCCACCACCTCTTGGTGCTCCGCGGCTTGAACTGCTGTAGGAATCACGTGGAGGAGGGTACCCCCTTTCCATAGAAGGGGGAAGCCCTCGTTCTTGTCTGCCAACCCGATCACGACCACTTGAGTAGAGATCACTTCGGCTGCTTGAGTAACTGTCTCGACTTCCACCATATCCGTCACGTGAGCTGCTGTAATCATCATAGCGACTGCTTCCACCATAAGATGGCGGGGGCCCTCGTGTAGGTGGAGCACTACGTGAGTTACCTGCAGGGTCAATGGTCAGGTAATATGGCAACACTATAAATTGTATATATACAACATTTAAATCTGAATTTACAGAATTCTTGTATTATTATTAAGTTTACTTTCTCAACTGGGAGGTTTTTAAACTGTACCATTGCTGGCCATAACAGGGATTTGCTCATCTGCTGACATACGGAAATGGATTGATTTTAATGTTTGTTTGAAAAGACTGAAGACGGTGTGTATTTCAAGAGGATATTCCAGACAGCTTGTTATTTTATAGTAGACACTCAGCCACTTTCCAGTGATAAGTTGCAATTTTGAACTGTAGAGTTTCCTTCATATTGCAATGGTAAACATTTGATCTTGTTAATAAAATTTTTAAACTGTATTTTCACTGTTGGGGGAAAACACATAAGGCTGCCAATTTAAGCAAGCAAAATCCCCTCCGAAGCAAGCGAACAGCCTCAAAAAACCAAACCAAACCAAAACTTAGGAAAAAAAAAAGAAAAAAAAAAGCCCTTCACAAAACTAGGAAAAGCCCAGCTGATAAAGTTATCCCTTTAAAAGCAAGCAAATGTCCCCCTTAAAAGCAAGCACCACGCAGCCTATTAAACCGGCTCATGAACCTAAAATCTCAAGCTGGTGATGTTCAAGACCCTTAACCAGTATCTTACCATAACTCTCATATGAATCTCTGTAGGAGCCTCCACTTGGATGATCTGAATAGTCACGATCCCGACCATATCCATCTCTATCACTAAATTAAAGAGAAAACTTTAAGTCTCACAGCATCAATCTTGCAGCGAAATTTTATAATGAAGCCATGGAAGCAGTCACTTACCTATAGCCTCTTGAAGGATAGTCATCACGTGAACTGGAATGACCATAATCACGGTAAGTATAATCTCTTGGAGGTGGGGCATAATCTCTGGTATCACGAGAACTTGGGTAATCTCTGCTTGAATAGCTGCAGAAAGAAAAGCAATTTGGTTCATCCTCTTGATGAGTTCTCCTTCAATTTTAATGAATGAAAAAGCAGCTGGACTTTTGTGTTACCTGTCTTTAGTAGAATATCCATCATCTCTTGGTGATAAATAAACATCTCTTCGTGAAGGGAGGGGTTCCCTTCGAGGTGGACCTCCATAACTATCTCTTCCACGAGACACGGGGGCTTAACAAAGAAGTTAAAATGTGAACTTACATTCAGGCTATGGAAAGTAATGATTTAATCAAATACAGTATGTAGCTAGATCAAACTTCCTTCTCTAAAAATTCCCTATTCAGCTCTTCTCAGGGCTCATTAAGTACATGGACTAGAGCACATGGAATCTCTTGAGTCACTTTTTAAGCTTCATTTTGAAGTTACCTCTGGGAACTTCACACTACACTGGCATCATAAATTGTTATGCATCCAAAATTTACCTCTTCCCCCCATTCCACTGCTGCTGCGAACTGGTCCTGAAGGTGCTGATCTTTTAGGAGGAGGACCCCCACTTCGTGGTGGTGGTCCTCTTTTTACTGGAAGCGGTCCCCTGGAAGAACTCATATTAAAATTCATGGAATAGCCACCATCATCTAAATTAGAATAGAAAACAATATGTTAACTCAAGAATAAAGAAAAAAACCTTTTACTGTTTCAATTAAGATACCACACCATTCTCTTTTCTGCTTAGCTGGGGAGTCTAGCTTTAAGTGTACAAGAGCAGGAATGAAGTGATATACGTAGGGACATTTAAAATTAGAGGCAGGGCTGGGGACACAGCTCAACTGGTAGAGCACCTGCCTAACGTGCAAGGACCTGCTGATTTGATTCTCCAGCACAGAAGAGAATAAAAGGTAGTCTTAAAATTACCAAGCAAAATGCCAATTGTTTCATCTTCATTTGCTCAACATCTATGCCTATCAAAAACAATTTTCTTAAGTTCATTGTGCAGGAAAAATACTTAGGTAAGTGTATGTCCCATCATTAACTGCAATTTAGGAGACCTTCTATGTTTCTTCCTTTTAAGTCATAACCCCTTCAATAGGTAAGCAAGTATTCTAAAGCTACAGTCTCTCATTAAGGACTCAACCAACAAAGCATACACTGGTACGAGTCTGCAGGTCCTAGCTCATACGCCAAGCTCAGGTCCATCCAAATCATTACCCATGTGTCCTCCACGTGAGGGAGGTCCCCTAGTTCCTCCACTTCCTCCTCTTCCTCCTCTAAGACCTCTGGGAGGGCCTCTGCTTCTTGGAGGTGGAGGTGGTCCACGTCTACCACTTTCAAATGATGGTTTGGTGGCTTGTTCTACCTTGATGGCTTTCCCATCTAAAGACTTTAAAAAGAAAAAGGAAATAATCAAAATGGTTAAATTATCAAGACTTAAAAGGAACTTGCAGATCTACTATGCACTACGACAGCAATAGGTCCTTCAAAGTAGAGTTACACATAAGTTTTGTTCACCAAGCAGTGTAAGAAAAATGCTATAAATAGCTGGGAGCAGTGGTGCATACCTACAATCCCAGCGACTTAGGAGGCAGAGGCAAGAGGATTCTAAGTTCAAGGCCAGAGGCAGCCTGTGTTAACTTAGCGGAACCCTAAAAATAAAAAGTAAAACACAAGCTGAGGGTGCATGCTTGCAAAACATGTGAGGCCCTGGGTTCAACCTCCTAGTACTATGAAAATAAATAAATAAATAAACAAATAGAAATAGTATTTCTATAAATGACACTTTTTCATTGACTTAAAATGTCTAGTCAGTCTTTAAGAATGATACTGATGATCTGAACCAAAACATAAGGTGGATCTACTGCACTGCTATTCAGTAAAATTTAAAACAAGGTTATCAGCTCATCAAATAACCACCAAAAATAAAATACAGTACCATGTAACATATACTACTTTAAATTGAGGAACTCATTCACAGTATAATCCATAACTGTGTACAAAATTTAGTTCTGGAGATATATACTCAAGAACAAATTTTACAAGCTGCCCTTGACCAGACTTTCATAAACACATGCGATTTTGTTCACTAGGAAATCCTGTCATTCATCCAATCTCACCTTCCCATTCATGTCTCTGGCTGCATCCTTAGCATCTGCTGGGCTTTCAAATGTAACAAATGCAAATCCTCTTGATTTGTTGGTTTCTCGATCTTTCATCAAAAGTACTAAAACATAGTTTGAAAAAAAAGAAGAAAAAGTGTTACCCTGGTTCTAAGGAAAGGAACAAACAAAATAACAAAGGTAAAATATGTAAAGCTCAGAACTTCTTAGAGGACAAAATACATTATCATGTCAGAAGATCAACGCATTCAAACTCATCACAGCTTATCTTTTAATCATAATAACAGCATGTTACTTCCAGATAACTCACCTTCCACTATTCGTCCATATTTGCCAAACACTGCTTCAAGGGCTTTCTCATTTGTTTCTGTATTAAGCCCACCAATGAAGAGCTTTCCTGGGCGATCTGCTTCAACCATTTTTTTTCTGGCCAAGTAGTCTGCTGAAAAAAAATTATCATCATCTCCCTGGAGAAATTCCGGGACACTTTGTGGTTTTATAGTAAAACCCTTTTTTCTTCAGTAACTAAAGACACTGATAAGCTTCAAACGCCGGAGGAAACCAATATAAGCACTTTGGTAGCACTGCAATTTGCATTAAACTGCTTAAATGCGCCAGCCTGACTTTCACCAGTATCTTTAATCTACCCTGCCTGTTTTCAATCAACAGCCACTCAACATCTGAATAAGCAATTTTTAGTTTTAATCCTCGCTATCTTTCAGAGTCAGTTACTTATCTCAACACCCAAGTCCCGCAGAGGGTTTTTCCTCAAAAGGCTCATTCAAGGTCACTGGCTAGACGTACGATCTTAACACGAAGCCCCTTTTCAGAAGCTGTCCCCATGAGGACCACCTCGAAAGTCTAAGCCCAAATTTGAAGTTTGAGCCAAGTTACGCTTCATCTTCACCAGCCTCCATCCACCAAAAAGGTTCATTTCTGCCTAAAAAAATTAAAGCAAAGCGCCAGCGTCGTTTCAAGATTAAATAACGGAACCCAGAAGCGCGGACTATAAACTCAACACCCCCAAATTGTGGCGGAACCTAATTACGACTCGTCATTAAAAACCGCGTGGAAAAGACAAAATGGCGACACTTGGATTCAACCCAGAAGCTACACCATTAGGGAACTAACTTTTTACCATCAATATTGGCTGGGAATATTCCAAAGACGGCCTCTCCCCGACGGCCAATAAACAAGGCACCCGCAGAAAGTCCACACGCCTATGGCGAGCGCCAGCACCATCGCAACGCAGGTACCGCGGTGGCGCGGCTGCTCCGCGGCCAGTTCCAGCCCACAAAGCTTCGACCTCCGCCCCCACCCCCGCAGGCGACAGCTAAACTTTCTCCCGGAGGCTGACAAAGAAACGCCCCCCCCCCTCGTGTTTTCCTTTTTCCTCTTCAGCTTTAAATAGGTCGGCACCTTTGGGTGTCTTAAAATGGCGCCTGCCACCCCCACCTCCAGAGAGATAATCTCAAATCGTAACGTGGCAAAGAGGACACGAAGAACGAACTCACGAAAGGAGCCACGTACCGGAGTGGGTGGTGACGGTCTCAAGCTCCTCCGAGCTCGCCGGTAGAGCTCGTCCAGCAATTCAGCACAAGTGACAGCTGCCGGGCCCCTGCACACCACAGAGAAGCCAGTAGGACTACTGCGCAACGAGGGCGAACAAAGGAGACAGCAAACTTTATACTACCCGGGAACGAGGCTGAAGAACCCGGATGGAAACTGAGCTTAGCATTTGAAACGAGAAAGGAGGGGGAGCGGTTCTCAGTGCCTTCATTGGCTACTTTATATGTCGTTCACTATTTGCTCCACCCTTTTCCCTGGGGGCTCTCAGCATTCGTACCGCCCACTTCTAACCGTTTCCCTGCCCCCACCCATTCTCCTCAAAGGCGCGTTTTTGCCTTCTGGTAAAATGGTGCTCAGGCTTCATTTAATAAAGAAGGGAAATTTATTGAGGGTCCTAGTGGGCCGGGCGCGTTTGCAAAACTTTTTTACTTTTCCGTAAACTCTCTTAATTCTAAAAGCAAGGTGATAATGGTAGATACTTCCCCAATTTTGCAGAAATAGAAAACAAAGCAGTTTAGCTGATACAATATTTTTCCCGAAACTACCTCAAATACCAATTTTTAATGAACAGGGGAAATTCTGACTAGGTAAACATCAGGTGAGAACAAAACTTAAAGACTAGCATGCCGAGAATTCATTCACATGGAACAATTACCTACTAAGTGGCAAGCTGTGGGCTAGATGGAGAGGATGTAACTAGGGCCAGGCCTCTTGGGTAAGGCTGCCAGATTTAGCAAATAAAAAATAAAAGACGCCCTGTTACGTTTGAATCACAGATAACTAGTAATTTTTAAGCATGTGTTCCAAATACGATATATGAAAAATTAATTGTTGTTCATCTGAAATGCGAATTTAGGTGGGTATTCTGTACTTTAATCTGCCCATGCTACCAGTGGAGGGAAATTATACTTTCTAAATTTTTTAAGTTTATTTAAAAATTAAAGAAAAATTAAATACAATGAAAAGATTAATTGCATATTGTGACTAGTACCAGGGAAGAAGTAAACTAGACGCTCTAGTGAACAATGTTGTTGTTGTTGTTGTTAGGTGGAATCGGACTCATAGTGACCCTCATAGGGTTTTCAACGGCTGATTGTTGGGGATTGCGGTGGCCCTCTTCTGTTTTTGGGTGCTAGGGGTTGAACCTCGTTCCCTGGAGAGTGCATAGCAGCACTCTACCAACTGAGTTAAACCCCAGCCCACGTAATTAATACTAGGGAGATGCAATTTGATTATGATGTCAAGAAAGGGATATCTGAAGAGATGACTGACGATCAGAGCTGAAGAGAAGAAACCATAGGAAGAGCTGAGGAGAAAGCCTTTCAGAAGGAGAATAAGCACAAATGATAGGGAAAGAGGGTCATAGTGATAGGGGTTTAAGGGACATGAAGTGGGGGAGCCATGATAGACAAGACCTATGAGCCCATTAAAATACATTATAGAGAATAAATGTGGAATCAAGAACAAGAAGAGAGGATGGTGGCTTGAATTAGGGTGGTGGCAGTGGACACAGGGAGGAAGGAATAATTGGTAGATGTGTATGACAGGCCATGTAATTTGCTAGCAAATCAGATGGTATTATGCTATGAATATTTGTGTTCCCCCCTAGATTCCTTTGTTGAAACCCTAAGCCCCAAGGGGACTTAGAAAAGTCCCATTCTAGCCGGGCTCGGTTGTGTATGCCTGTAATCTTGGCGACTCAGGAAGTGTAGGGCTAAATCTAGAAAATAATATGGGGCCAAGGAAGGAAGGAAGGAAACACAGTCCTGAGCCTGCTTGGGTATAGGTGTATCTAGCCCACCTCGAATCTTGAGGCACAACTGGGACTCTTTTATGACTTCCTGTGGAACAACCGGTTTGAGTCCATGAGGTCAGGCATGATGGCTCCTGCCCACTCGTGTCCCTCCTTCAGTTTCTTGCTCCCTTCTCAATTTTTTGCTGAGTCATGTGGTGCTGATTGGTTAACCCAAAACATCATGGAAACTTCACAGATTCTGATTGGCTAGCCTGAAATCCTTGTAAGCGCAACGCACAGGAATTAGGTTGAGTTCTGAGTTGCATCCCTGAAGGACTCCTGGAATGGTTGTGTCGCTGTTGCACTTAACATGGGGGGTGGCGAGGTCCAACCTTGGGCTGAGGAGCCCCACAGGTAGGCTGAAGCAGGAGGATTGCACGTTTGAGACTAGAGAGAGTCTGTAATTTAGTGAGACCCTGTCTCAAAAAAAAAAAAATGGCTGGGGGTGCAGCTCAGTGGTATAGCACTTGCAATGCATGCAAGTGTGAGGCCCTGGGTTCAACCCCCAGTACTCAAAAAAAAAAAAAAAATCTCCCATTCTACCATGTGAGAAGGTACCATCAATGAACCAGGAAACTGGTAGTGGGGAACCCCTACCAGACACTGAATTTGCCAGTGCTTTGAGCTTGGACTTCCTAGGGTACAGAACTGTAAGAAATAAATCTCTGCTGTTTATAAACCGCTCAGTTTATGGTATTATTTTGTAATAGCATCTATGAACTAAGATGGGGTACTTCTGAGGAGGAATTGAGGGAAAACCAGAAGTCATCATGGATGACACGTAAGTTGTTTGACATTAGTAGGACGGATTGTGATGGCAATTTACCTAAATGGTGGCAGAGGAACAAATTTAGGATGTGGGGGAAGACAATCTGATGCATAGAGAATTTTTTTAATAGAGATCTTTGTCCCCTTACAGATAGTATATTGTTATGTTAAGGATGGTAATTAAAGCCATCAGAATGGTCAACACCACCAAAGAAGAGAGCACTGTGTGAAAAGAAAAGAATGGCCAAGATCACACAATGTGAACTATTAAAATGTGTATATGGAAAGAAGATAATTGGAAGGAAATATGCTAAAATGTTACCAATTTATACTGAAGTGGGTAGTGGAATTGATGAACAAATTTCTTCAGAGTTGCTGTTACCTGCCCAAGGTGACTTAAGGTATATGCCAGACAGATTGCAGCAAATGATGCGCAGGTCATGAGTAAAAGCCTGGAAGGAGCTTTGGAACTAGCTCCAATATATTACCAACAATGGAAGGAATAATGTTCAGTAGGACTAGAATATTTGTTGTTATTTATCCCACCCAAATAACATTTAAGCAAAAGTCCTGTCTATCTCTCTTCAGAATGGGTTATGTAAATTATCGACATTGGTGATCATTGATAATTGGCCAGGTTGGCAAAAATGACTTAAATACCAGACTCAGCAAGCAGTGTCTGTACTCCCAGGCTAGGCAGGAGAAAGCAGGCACTTTCCTTCTCTGTTTCTGATCCAGATTGAAGAACTAAAGGGCCATGCCTAGGCTCCTACTCTAAACTAGATTTCCTTACTCTAGGGCAGAACAGGACTGAGATTTAGCTCAGTCTGTAAGTCTCTGAGATCCTGAGTTCTATTCCCAGCACCACAAAAATGGGAGGATGTGGCAATCCACTCCGGAGGCAATCCTGCACCAATCACCCATTGAAAACCCTATAAGGGTCGCTAGAGATTGGACGCCACGCAACAACAACACGGCAGAATAAGACAAGCTTCACAATAGACATACCTGTTACTCTGAGTCTGAAGAATTTGCATCTCAGGGGGACAGATCACTCTGGCCTTCCCAACTAGTACCCAGAAATGTTGAAGAGGAAGAAAGCCCAGTGCTGTAGATGAGGGTGAGGAAGAGGACCAGAAGAGATGGAGGAGGTTGGAAGATGGCTGATTGAGGGGATTAGTTGTATGGAATGGGTGGCATAGAGGAAAAGGAAGAAGCTGCAGAGGGAGGCAGAGGGTCTACTGCCTAGATTCAGAGGGCACTGCAGAGAGGAGCCATTTTAAGAAATGGACCAAAGTAATCAGATTTCATTTTAACAAGATTACTATGGCTACAGTCTGAGGAGTGTATTAGGGGAGGGAGAGACAGGAAGTAGGGAGACAAAATCAGATGATATTGCTGATGTAATCCGGAGAAGAAGGGGAGGAACTCTAGCCAATAGGCAGTTGGATAAAAAGCTCTCCCACTGCCCCAAAGTGACATCTGAATCCCATCCCTCCTCCTCATGTATCATCTAGATTTCTCCTTTTGCCTCTTTCTTTCCAGTCACTCCTTTGAATTGTTATTAGATAAAGTTCAATTTTCTTTGCAATAAGTTTTTCTTTGGCTTGTTTCTCTCCAGATGCCATTTCAGTGATTGACTGGTAGACTGAGTTAAGCAATATTACTTCATCAGGTGAGGTTTAGCTCAGTCTGTAGAGTGCTGCCCTGTGCTGAGGCACCTGGGTTCGATCCCAACCCTGTGAAAATGGGAGAACGACCTGGCAGCTCACTCTTGAAATAATCCTCGAACAATGAGCCATTGAAAACTCTATGAATAGCAGACATGCACTGACTTAGTACCGGGCATGGCACAGTGTCAGGGAGCGTTTTGTTCTGTTGTACATAGGGCTGCTATGAGTCAGACACAAATCGATGACACCTAGCAACAACACAGATATCCTTGCACTAAAATCAGTGCTAAATAAATGGTAGTGGAATTGAGTTATAACAGCTTATCTCTCATTGCACTTAGCATGAGATGGGTGCATAGTAAGTACTCAATGAATCCTGGTGGCCTTGTTTTAAATTCCAATTTACCTACAAATAAAAAGAAAGAAAAAAAGCCCCATAGTTTTAAAAGCTTCAACCGGTTAAATTAAAGAAATAACCCTTCAGTTATCAAACAAGGAATCTCTCTGAGATGACTAAATTGAAGCCCTCCTGTCACACCTGCATTTTTACATGAAGGGCACGGGTAAGGTTGTTCTGCAGTTATGCCTTTTCTCCAAACTACAGAAAGATAATCCTGCAGCATGTTCTTAAGAAGCCTGTTATCTTGTGTGACGCAGAAAGGAAGAAGGGAGGGAAGAATTTTATATGATTAGAGATTGGGAAACTTTCCAAGCCATTTAAAGTAGCTTCTGTCCAGAAGATAACCTACTTAGTTACAACAAACAAGGAATAAAACATTTTAACCAACATATGGCTCCAGTACAGTATCTATGTTGGAACTGACTGACTAAATGAAGATAAAATCCTACTGGGTTTTTCTCCACAATGAAGGAGATGAAGAGTTTTAACCAAAATTAATGCTCAATTAAAATGAACCAAAGTATGCCTCAAGAAACATTTTTTTGGGTAGGGCTGATGGATTTTCTGTTTTGTTTTGTCTTGTTTGTAGTTTTAGTTTTGTTTTCTTTTGTTGAGACAGGGTCTCACTATATGGCACAAGCCGGCCTTGAACTCACAATCCCCCTGCATCAGCCTCCTGGGTGCTGGGATTACACAGTGCACCACCATGCCAGGCTGATGATGGACTTTTCAATAAATTGCATTGAGGCAGTTATAGAGCCATTTGAAGAAAAAAGAAATCTGGATCCACATTATATTTTTTACTCCAAATAAACTCCAGCTCAAAGACACAAATGTAAAAAATAAAACCACTGAAACACTAAAAGAAAAATAGGTAGATTCTTTATTAATCTTGTCATAAGAAACATTTCTATTAGACTTTTATCACTTTGATACAATACCTGAGAAAGTAACTTAAGGAAGGAAAGCTATATTTTGGTTGACAGTTTTAGAAGTTTCAGTCTATCATTGTGCAGAGGGCATGTTGAAACAAAGCAGCTCACATCACAGCTGCCAGGAAGCAGAGGGAGAGAGAATGCCTGTGCTGGGAGGCTTTCTCCTTTTACTTTTTAAATCACTTTGGGCCTCCAGCCCACAGGATGGTGCCACCCACATTCAAGGTGAATCTTCCCCTCTTAATTAATCCTCTCAGGAAACACAATCACAGAAACACCAGAGACACACACAGACTCTGACTCAAAGTAAAAATATAAAAGGGTCCAGCCTTGTTACTAGACCTTTCCGCCACTATCATGTTGTTGTTGTTGTTGTTGTTGTTGCTGCTGCTCCTCCTCCTCCCCCTCCTCCTCCTCCTCCTCCTCCTCCTCTTCTTCTTCTTCTTCTTCTTCTTCTTCTTCTTCTTCTTCTTCTCCTCCTCCTCCTCCTCCACCACCACCACTTCCTCCTCCTCCTTCGTCTTCCTCTTCTTGTTCTCCTTCCTTCCACTCTCCCTCCTTCCTTCCTCTCTCTCTCTCTCTTTCTCTCTCTCTCTCTTTTCTTATGGTGCTGAGGGTTGAACCCAGGGCCACGCACATACGTTCCAAGTGCTCTACCACTGAGCTGCACTCTCAGCCCCTTTTTATTCTTTATTTTGAGTCAAGGTTTCACTAAGTTATGCAGGCTGCATCTGGCTTCAAACTCACCATCTTCCTACCTCCATCTCCCAAGTAACTGGTATTACACACCTGTGCCACCATGCTTGGCTCCCTCTTTTGAGAGAGGGTCTTGCTGTGTAGCCCAGAGATACGTCAAACTCTCATGACCTTCTTGCCTCAGCTTTCCCAGTGCTTTGATTATAGGAGTGAGCCACCACACCCAGCTCCCTGTATTCTTTTCATTCTATCCATACCTTCAGGCCATTTCATCCATTCTTAGGATGTTTACTACAATAAATATCCCTACTATTCTCAGATTTTTTTTTTCAGTGTCGAGGATTGAACCCAAGGCTTCATGCAGGTGAGGCAAGCTCTCTACCACTGAGCTATACCTTCAGCCTTCAGATTTATGTCTTTGCTAAATATATCCCCTGAGCTCCCCATATCCAGCTTCCCACTTGTCATTACCACTTGGATACTTTAATTAACTCACTTTCTTAATGAATATTTATTGAGTACCTAATATGTGTTAGTCACTATGGTAGAGACTGATATAAAATGGCAAATAAATAAAATGAAATTGGTCTCTGCTCTCACGAAATGTACAGTCTAGTGGAGGATTGTTGTTGTTACTAGATGCTATCAAGTTGGGTGTGACTCATAGTGACCATATGTACAACAGAACAAAACACTCCCCAAATCCGTGACCTGCATGTGATCTTATTTATGTTTCAGCTCATTGTTTCAGACACTGTGTCAATCCATCAGGTGGAGGGTTTTCCTTTTTTTCTTGGACCTGCCACTCTCCCAAATATGATGTCCTTCTCTAGGGATTGGTCCCTCCTGACTACATGTCCAAAACACTTCAGACACAGTCTAGCCATCTTGCTCCCAAGGAGCACTCTGGTTGCACTTCTTCTAGGACAGATCTGTTGGCTCTTTCGGCAGTCCCTGGTATATTCAATATCCATCTCCAGCACCATAATTCAAAAGCATCAATTCTTCTCCTGTCTCCTTTATTGAACATCCAGCTTTCACAACCATATGATGCAACTGAAAATACCATGGCATGAGTCAGGTGCACTTTCACCTTGAAAGTCACATCTTTAATTTTTAGCACCTTAAAGAGCTCTTTTGCAAAAACTTTTCCAAATGCAATGTGTCTTTTGAATTCTTGACTGCTGCTTCCATGGGTGTTGATTGTAGAAGCAAGTAAAGTTAATCTTGGACAACCTCAAACTTTTCTCTCTTTATCATGAAGTTGCTTATGTGTGATATTAATGATATTAACTGAAAGTTTCCACATTTGGTTGGATTCCCTTTCTTGGGAATAGGCACAAATATGGCTCTCTTCCAGTCAGTTGGCCAGGTAGCTCTTTTCCAAATCTCTTGGCATAAACAAGTCAGCACCTCCAGGGCTGCATCTGTTTGTTGAAGCATCTCTATGGGTATTTCAGCAATTCCTGGAGCCTTGTGTTTTCACCAATTCCTTCAAGGCTGCTTCCACTTCTTCCTACAGTACCATTGGTTCCTGATTATATGCAACCTGTTGAAATGGTTGGTTATCTTCCAATTCTTTTTTGTATAATGACTCTGTGTATTCCTTCCATCTTTTTTTGATGTTTCCTGTGTTGTTTAATATTTTCCCTATAGAATCTTTCACTATTGACACTCCAGGCTTGAATTATTTCTTCAATTCCTTAAGCTTGAGAAAAACAGACTGTGTTCTTTTTTGGTTTTCTATATCCACTTCTTTGCACATGTCATGATAATATTTGATTTATCTTCTCGAGCTGCCCTTTGAAATCTTCTGTTTAGTTCCTTAACTTCATCATGTCTTCCTTTTATTTTAGCTGCTCAACACTCAAGACAAATTTCAGAGTCTCTTTTGACATGTAATTTGGTCTTTTCACTTTTTTCCTGACTTTTTAATAACCTTTTTATTTCCTCATGAATGATATCTTTGATGTCTTTGATATCTTGCCACAATTGATCTGGTCTTCTGTCATTCATGTTCAGTGCATTAAACCTGTTATTGAGGTGGTCTATGAACTCAGATGGGATATACTCAAGGTTATACCTTGGCTCTCATACACTTGTTTTAATTTTCTTCAATTTTAGTTTGAACCTGCATATGAGCAGTTGATGGTCTCATCCACAATCAGAACCTGACCTTGTTCTGACACTTGATATTGAGCTTTTCCATAGTCTCTTTCCACAAATGTAGTCAATTTTGTTCCTGTATGTGGTAAATTCCACGTGTATAGTCACCATTTATGTTGGAGAAAAATGTGTTGGCAATGATAAGGTCATTGGTCTGACAAAGTTCTATCATGTGATCTCCAGCATCATTTCTGTCACCAAGACCATACTTTCCAACTACTGGGCCTTCTTCTTTGTTTCCAACTTTTGCAGTCCAGTCACCAGTAATTATCAGTATATCCTGATTGTATGTCCAATCTATTTCAGATTGCAGGAGCTGATAAAAATCTCCCCTTTCTTCATTTGTAGCCTTAGTGGTGGGTGCATAAATTTGAATAATAGTCATATTAACTGGCCTTCCTTGTAGGTGTATGGATCTTATTCTATCACTGACAAAATTGTACTGCAGGACAGATCTTCAGATGTCTTTTTTGATGATGAATGCAACCTTATTTCTCTTTAGTTTGCCATTCCCAGCATAGTAGATCATATGATTATCTGATTCATAATGGCCCATGCCAGTCCCTTTTAGTTTACTGATGCCTAGAATGTAGATGTTTAGGCGCTCCATTTCCCTTTTAATGATTTCTTATTTTCCTAGATTCATACTATGTACATTCCCTGTTCCAATTATTAATGGATGTTTACAGTTGTTCTTCCTCATTTTGAGTCATGCCACATCAGCAAATGGAGGTCACTGGGGCTTTACTTCATTCCCATCATTGAGGTAGACTCTCCTTTGAGGACCCAACTCTTCTCCAGTCATCTTTTGAGTACCTTCCAACCCCGGGGGCAAAATTTCTGGTACTATATCTGCCACTGTTTCTCTGCTATTCAAAGGGTTTTTCAATGGCTGATTGTTTTGGGAATGGGCTAAAAGGCCCTTCTCCTAGTCTGTCTTAGTCTGGAAGCTGAGCTGAAACTTGTCCATCATGGGTGACCCTGCTGGTGTCTGTAGTACTGGTAGCATAACTTTCAGCATCACAGCAACATGGAAGCCCCTACAATATGGCAAACTGACAGACATGTAAATAAACAAAAAATAGTAAAAATGTCCATAAACAATATATGATGCAGTAAAAGAGAATAAAATGTATGTATGTGCTAGGGGAGGGAACCTACTTAAAATGGTTAGAGAAGAGCTCTCTAAGGAAGTGATGTGGAAGTTCAGAGTTCAAGGATGAAAAGCAAACACCCATGTGAATAACTGTGAAAGAACATTCTAGACACTAGCATCAGCATTGCAAAGGCCCTGCTGAGGAAAAGAACTTAATGTATTTGAAGAAATTAAGTGAAACAACCATGACTGGACCATCATGATGAAGTGAAAACAGTGATAGGAGATCAAGTTGCAGGGTTAGGTAGATGCCAAATCATTCAGGAGCTTGTAAATCTTGGCAAGGAGTTTGAGAATTCATTGTAAGAACAATGAGAGGCCGTTCAATGGCTTTAATTCAGGACAATAACTTGAGCTGGTTTTTGTTTTACAAATTTCACACTGGCTACTGTGTGGATAATGAGTTCTGAGGTATTTATTGAGGCTGGTAGTAGTTTAAGGGAGTGTTCTGAGGAAGATATGATACAAGTCAGAGTAGGACAGTGGTCATGAAGATGGACTGAAAGTGGCTAGATGAGAATGGACTTAGGAAGTGGAAACAATGCAGAATAGCCCAGCTAAAAACATGAGCTCTGGTGCTAAGTGCCTGGCATGAAGCCCAATTCTGCCACTTGTTAGCTGAGTGAATTTGGGCAAATCCATAACTACTCTATGCTTCAGTCTCCTCATTTACCGAATGAGGATAATAGTAGTTCTTATAGGAAGTGTGAGAATTTAAAAAGTTAATATCCGTGAAGCATTTATAACTGCTCCCAGAATTTAGTAAGCACTATATTAAGTGTTAGCTATTAATATTGATGACGGACAGGAATGAAAGGTGCCATCAAGTTTCTGGCATGAGCTACTGGATGTCTTTTTGAGGTACTAGGGTAGCAAAACTTTACTGTTGAATGAAGTCATTAATTCAGTTTCTTCGTCTCTACTGGAAAAAGTTACACAAGTAGCAGATAGAGTCTCTTACAAAATTCACAATCACACATCTCAAATGAAAGCTCCATATTGCCCACATTCTTTCTTGATATCTTTGGTCAATTCACTCTCCTATTTCCACAATCAATTTTTTAAAAACCTTCTCTAACTTCTTACTCCACACTCCACCACGCACCCATTGTTGTTGTTGTTAGGTGCTGTCGAGTCGGGTCTGACTCAGTGACCCTATGTATGACAGACGGAACACCCGTATTTTCTCATTTTTAAATTAATTAGCTAATTAATTAATTTTTCAGTACTCAGGGCCTGAGCCTAGACACTCATACATACTTTGCAAGTGCTCTACCAATGAGCTGCAACCCCAGCGCAATTTTTAATTTTTTATCTTGAGACAGGATCTCACCAAGTTACACAGGTTGCCTCTGGCCTTAATTTGGGATCCTCCTGCCTCTGCCTCCTGAATATCTGGGATTACAGGCATGTGACACCATACCCAAGTCATTTAAATTTTTTTTGAGACAGAGTTTCACTATACACCCTGTTGTTGTTGTTGTTGTTGTTAGGTGCCGTGGAGTTGGTATCCGACTCATAGCGACCCTCATAGGGTTTACAATGGCTGACTGTTTCAGGATTGCCTTGGGAGTGGATTGCCAGGTCCTTCTCCCATTTTTGTGGTGCTGGGAATTGAACTGAGGACCTCAGAGACTGCAGCGCAGCATTCTACCAACTGAGCTAAATCCCAGCCCACTATATACCCTAGGCTGGCCTCAAACTTCCGTTCCTCCTGACTGAGCCTCTGGAGGGCTGAGATTACAAGCATGTACCACCATGCCCAGTGTATGTATGTTCATCTGTGTATATATGTACATATGTAAAAGTATACTATGTGTAACAAAGATATGTTAATATATAGAGAAAGCCAGGTAGTGCCAGGTCCGGATCCACTCATGATGGGTAGACAGAGTCCCCACATGAGGAAGAATATCTTTAATAAAGGAATCGAAGGGAAAATCTACCAAAAAGGGAAAAAGTACCTTCTGCCTCAGAGGGAAAGTCTTCTGAAAAGGGAAGAGTACCTCCAAAAGGTCTCTTCATGGAGAGGGACTTGGAACCTCATCTTTTCTTTTTCTTAAATTTTAATTGGTCACTATTGTAGATTTCTGGAAATATTAATGAAAAATAATCTTCTGGCTCTGTGGGCTATGCTAATTCAGATTGGGAGTTGACAAGCCTCAGGCTTTCTTGAAGGGGAAATCCCTGAATGACTTCCAACAGCGTAAACTCCTTAAACAAAAGCCTTTGTACCAACAGCTCTACAGTAAGCAAAAGCACCCATTTGTCATAACAACAGACTCAATGGGGTGACACACAGGTGACAGTTAACTGCCCTAAATTCCTGCATAAAGTTAAGAATAGTCAATTGTTTCAGGAAATGTAGATGCTCAGGTTGTCTTGGTTTCTTTCTTTGAAATAATCACTATTTGTCTCTGAGTTCCTCTTCCACTTTGGTTACCACCTGACACTGATGTGACAATTGATCAGGTGATTCCATCAATGCGACCAACTTCCTTGTCCTTTTTCTGACCTTTCATAAGATTTAATGAATTGTAATTCTGTATAAAAAGGCTGGGCTCTCTGGAAATAAATGGAACAAGGTCAGACTGCCTCCGAGCTGCTGTGTCTGTTACCCATTGCTGACTCCTCATCTGCCTTCGAGAAACCCTGGATTTTAGGCTGCAGCTGCTCTGTGGCAAGGTAGGACACACATCAAACAAATAACAATGACTACCTCTGGAAGGTGGTGGAGAAGATCAGGTTGACTGTAGTGGTCAAAGGGTGTTTTAATCTTCTCTGTAATTTTTTTTTAAAAGAAGGCTACACACTTTTGTAGTACTTGTGTAATTAAAAATTAATCAAATAAAAAAGCTATCTACATTGATTACTTCCATTTAATCACTTCTCACTCATTTCTCAATCTGTCCCAATGGATCTTTTATCCTGATAACTTTCTCAATTTCTTCAAATAGCTTTCTTTCATGTCGCCAATGACATCCATGTTACCAAATCAGAAAGATATTTTTCTGCCATTTTACTTGGCCTTTGATGCATTTGTCTACTTTCTCCTTGGCTATCAAACTGGGCTTTTATATTTGATATCACATACTTTTCGTTTTCTACCTACCTTTCAGCCTGCTGCTTCTCTAACAACTCTGCAGCTCATCCTCTGTTAAGTCACAAATCGTTGAATTCATTGAAAGATTGACCCTAGATCATCTTTTCTTCTCCTCCTGTGCTCTCTCATTATGTGATTTTTTTCCTATCATCTGTGCACTGCAAACTCCCAAATTTGTATCACCATTGCAGAGCTATATATTCAGCTCCATGCTTAATATCTGTTTGCACATTTCAGAGTAAAATATGTCCAAAGACAAACTCCTAGTTTTTTGCTATCACTCTCTAAACCTGATCCTCTTCCAATATTCTATGCCTAGACGTGCTGGCCAGAAACCCATGAGTCAGCCATGATATTTCCCTCTTTCTCACCACTTGCCACAAATCCATCAATTACAAATCCTCTCAGTTTTATCTCCTAAATATCTCATTATATCCATGGTTAACACTCAAGTAGTTCTCAGAGGTTGGTTTAAGGATCCCTGGAGCCTTAGAGACACAGTTAGTACATCCAGTAGGTCAACAATTTTCATAATAACATCAAGATAATATGTACCTTTTCACTCTCTTTCTCTCATAAGTGTAGAATGATCCACATGCTACATAACATAATATCACAACAGATCAAAGGCAGAGATAAATATGAGAATCCAGCTATCTTGTATTAAGCAAGGTAGTAAAGAGATTTGCGAAACTGAAAACAATACCACTCTTCTCACTAATTTTGTTAAAGAAGATGTAAGTATTTTTACATAATATGATGTTTATGTTAAAATATCATGGGCTTCCAATTATTACTTTTAAAAGAATCAATAAATATTTACCTTTTTTCACTTGTATTTGCTAATATGATAAGTACCCCCATAGATATAACCTACAGAAACAAAAGCTCATCGGGATTCGTTAATCACTTTCAAGTCCATAAAAGGATCCTGAGATGGGCAATGAATTGCACCTGGAATCCCAGCTACATTGAGTTGAAGACCAGCCTGGAAATGTAGCAAGATTTTAACCCTATAAATAAATAAATAAATAATAAATAAATAAGTATGAAGGGGACTGAAACCAAAAAGGGTGAGAACCACATCCCATGCCTAAGACATTCTTATCTCCTATTTGGAATGTATTACTTCACTAGGTCTGTCATAACAAGGTGTCACACACTGGGTGGCTTGAACAACAGAAATTATCTCATTGTTCTGCAAGGTATTAGTAGGTTTGATTCCTTGTAAGGCATTTCTCCTTGGCTTGTGGATGACCTTGTTCTCCCTTTGTCTTCACACGGTCTTCCCCTGTTCATTGTGTGTCTGTGTCCAAATTTCTTCTTATATGGCACAAGTCTTATTGGATTACGGCCCACCTTAATGACCAGAGGCAGTTGTTCGAATAGAACAAGGAAGCACTGTCTGATTTAAAGTTAGGAAAGGTGTGCATCAGGGCTATATCTTTTCACCATACCTCTTCAATCTCTATGTTGAATAAATAATCTGAGAAGCTGGACTTTATGAAGAAGAACACGGTATCAGGATTGGAAGAAGACTGTTAGCAACCTGTGTTATGCAAATAACACAACTTTGCTTACTGAAAGTGAAAAGGATTTGAAATATTTACTGATGAAGATCAAAGAACACAATCTTCATCATGGATTGTGCCTCAACATCAACAAAACAAAATCTTTACAATTAGGTCAGTAAGCAACTTCATGATAAATGTAGAAAAGATTGAGGTTTGTACAAGACTTAACTTTATTTGTTTCTACAGTCAACACCTGTGGAAGCAGCAGTCAAGAAATCAAAAGACACATTGCATTGGGCAAAGCTTTTGCAAAAGACCTCTTTAAAGGCTGAAAAATAAAGATGTCACATTGAAGATGAAGGTGTGCCTGATTCATGCCATGGTATTTTCAGTCATATTATGTGCTTGTGAAGGCAGGATGTTGAATAAGGGAGACAGGAGAATTGATGCTTTTAAATTATGATGCTGGAGATGAATATTGAGTATACCATGGACTGCCAAAAGAACCAACAGATCCTTCCTAGAAGAAGTGCAACCAGAGTGCTCCTTGGAAGCTAGGATGGCTAAACTGCATCTTATGTATTTTGCACATTCAGTCAGGAGGGATCAGTCCCTGGAGAAGGATATAATGTTTGGGAGAGTGGAAGGTCAGTTCAAAAAAGGAAGACCCTCAACTAGATGGATTGACAGAGTGGCTACAACAATAGGCTTAAACGTAGAAAAGATCATGTGCCTGACACAGTGTCAGGGAGTGTTTCTTTCTGTTATGCACACAGTCATTCTGAGCCAAGCATCTAACAATAATAATGACAACCTGTTTAAAGACGCTTCCTCTCTAAATATAGTCACTTTCTAAGATACTGGGAATGGGAGAAGGACCTGGCAATCCACTCCCAAGGCAATCCCAAAACAGCCAGCCATTGAAAACCCCATGAGGGTCGCTATGAGTCGGATACCAACTTGACAGCACCTAACAACAACAACAACAAGATAGTGGGGGTTAGGACTTAAATGTATGAATTGGGTAGATTGTGGACACAATTAAGCCCCTAGCACACAGTAACTATAATAGGTTCCCTATTGGCCCTGTATATCTACTTTTTCCCCCCAATGCTGGGGATGTAATCCAGGGCTCTTGAATGCTAAGCAAGTGCTCTACATCTGACCTACATCCACAGCTTATTTTGAGATGGAGTTTTGCTATTTCCCAGACTGGCCCAGAACTCCTGGGCTCAAGTTGTCCTTCTGCTTCAGCCTCCCAAGTACCTGGGACTACAAGTATGTACCACCGTGCCTGTATTTTGCCCTTCTATTATCACATCTTCATAAGGCAGTAAGAGTGAACTGACTATGTCACATCTTCTCCCTACCAAGCATCTACACCCAAGTATTTATGATTCTCCAGTGACTTTCCAATGCATTTAGGATTAAGCCTTACTTTTTAATAGGGTCTATAAGCTAATTGTGGTTTGGCTCCTAGTGATACAACTTCTGTTTCCTCTGCCAAAACCACTCTCCTGGAATTTCTCCTCTAACCTAATTACCTTTGATTTGTTCTTTCAAATTCGAATTTCTACCCCACCATTAAGTCAATTCTGTTTTACTTTTAGAGTATCTTTATTGACATTTTTACATTTAACATTCACCCATTTCAGGTTGCAATCCAATGATTTTCAATAACATTACTTCTTTCTTTCCTTTTAGTGCTGGAGATAGAATCCAGGGCCTCACACGTGCTAGGCAGGCACTCTGCCACTGAGCTCTCCAGCCCTTCAGTATGGTAGCCATGATGATGAATCTGATATAGAACATTTTTATCTCTCAATGAAGATATTCCTCTCGCCCATGCTCATGTAACTTTGTTTTCACTGCAGCAGCCACTATACTACTTTCAGTCTACAAACTTACCTTTTCTGGACAGTTTATGTAAGTTAAATCATACAATACGTGGTCTCTTGTGTATCTGTTTTCTTTCACTTAACATATTTTAGAGGTTCCTCCTGCAGCATGTGTCAGCAGTTCATCCCTTTTTATTGCCAAATGATATTCTGTTTTATGTATATACTATGTATTGACTATCCATTCATTAGTTGATGGGCAATTAAATTGTTTATGGTTTCTGGGAATAATGCTTATAGGAACATTTGGGTGGACCTATGTCATCATTTCTCTTGGGAGTATTTAAGAATGGAATTGCTGGGTTGTATGGTAGGTTTATGCTTAAGTTTTTGTGGAGGTACCAAAATGTTTTACAAAGCAGCTACACCATTTTCCATGCCATGAGCAATGTGTAAGTGTAACAATTTCTCTACATCCTAGCCAACTTGTCATTGCTTATAATAAATTTTATAACCATTCTAGTGGATGTGAAACGGTATCTAGATGTGGTTTCAATTTGTATTTCCCTAATGATGAATTATGCTGACCATCTTTTTATGTGCTTTTCATTTATTAATATTTTATTTAATGAAATGTCCATTCATATATTTTGCCCATTTTTTGTGGGGGTGTTGGGAATTAAACCCAGGGTCTTGGGGATGCTAGGCATGTGCTATACCACCAAGCTTCATTCCCCCTCCCCATTTTTGGTTGTTTGCCTTTTTGTTTGTTTGCTTTGAGAGAGGTCTTGAAAGGATTTCACTATGTGTCCCACACTAGCCTCAAACTTGCAAGCCTCCAGCCTCAACCTCCCATGGATTGGGATTACAGGTATGTGCCACCATGACTGGTTGAGACAGGGTTTTGATATACAGTTCAGGGTGTACTGGATGTTGCTATTTAACCCAGGCTGGCATCACATTCATGATCCTTTTGCTTCTGCCTCCTGAGTGCTGAAATTACAGGGGTGTACCACTGTGTTTAGCTTGTTTGTCTTATTTGTGAGTTGTAAGAGTTCTTTATAAACTCAGGATATAAGACCTTTACCTGCTGTATCCATGAAATTTTTGCTTACCTGATTTCATAGAGTTTGCCTTATGTTTCCTTCCAAAGCTTTCACTGTTTTAGCTCTAAAATTTAAGTTTGTGTTATACTTTGAGTTAACTTTTCTGCTTAGTGTGGGAGTTTTGCATCTTTTTGCAGCACCATTTTGGACTTTCCTTTTCCCAAAGAATTACCTTGGTATTCTTGTCAAAACTCAATTGACTATAAGCATAAGGATTTATTTCTGGACTCTTAACTCTGTTCCATTGATTTATATGTTTATTCTTAGGCCAGTAGCACATTGTCTTGAAGAAAATTGTAGCTTGATGGTAAGTTTTGAAGTCATAAAGTGAAAGTACTCTAACTTCGCTATTCTTGAAAATTATTTTGCTTATTCTATGTTCTTATTCTTGTTCTTACTCTCAGAAGAAAAGCTTTGAGTCTTACCATTTAGTATGATGTTCACTGTAATTTTCCATAGCTGTCAATGATGGTTAATTATATGCGTGAATTTGACTTGGTTAAAGGATACCCATATAGCCAATAAAACATTGTTCCTGTGTGTGTCTGTAAGAATGTTTCTAGAGGAGATACGGATTTGAATTGATAGACTGAGTAAAGGAGATCATTGCATGTAAGCATCATTTAATCTGTTGAGAGCCTACATAAAACAACAACAAACAACAACAGCAACAACAAAGGGAAAGTTCACTCTCTCCTAGAGCTCAGACATCCATATTTGTCCCTGGACATCTGGTTTGTGGCCTTTGAAACTCAGATTGGGAGTTGTACTATCATCTCTCCAATCTTCAGGTCTTTGTACTTTGATTGAATTACACCACAAGCTTTTCTAGTTCAACAGCTTGCAAAAGGCACTTCCAGGCCTCCATGTTAGATGAGTCAATTCCTGTAATAAACATCTACCAATGTCCTCTTAGGTTGAGGAAGTTTCCTTCTTATTTCAAGCTTGTTATTAGTGTTTATTCTAAGTAAGAAGAGGCAGTTTGGAAAAATAATCTCATCTTTTCAATAACCTTACATGGTATTATTTCACTATTATTCCTATGTTAATCAGCTTTCTGTGGCTGTGACAAAATACCTGAGGAAATTAATTTATAAAGAAAAAGGTTTACTTTAGCTCACAGTTTTAGAGATTTTAGTCCACGATTGTTTTGCTCAATTGCTTTTGGGCCTGTAATGAGACTGAACATTATGACAGGGAGCATGTGATGAAGTAAAGCTGCTCACTTCATGGCAGCTGGGCTGTGGAGCTAAAGAGAAAGAGGAAGGAGCCAGGGTCCCAATATCCCCTTCAAAGGCATGCCTCCAGTGACCTAACCTCTTTCTATGAGGCCCCACCTCCTAATGCTTCTACCACTTCCCAGTAGTGCCACAGGCTAGTGACAAAGCCTAACATATGAGAGTTTGAAGGACCCTCAGAACCCAAACTGTAAAAATTCCCATTCACAGGCCATGTGAAGTGGCACATGCCTATAATCCTAGTGACTTGGGAGGCAGATGCAAGAGGATTGCAAGTTTGAGGCCAGAGGCAGCCTGTGTGACTTAGTGAGACCCTGTCTCAAAATAAAAAATAAAAAAGAGGCTGGGAGTGAGGACAGTGGTGAAACACTCGCCTAGCTTGTGTGAGGCCCTGGGTTCAACCCCTAGTAGTGCAAAAAAAAAAAAAATCCTATTTACAGATGAGGAAACTGAAGCCCAGCAATTTTAAAGAGCTTGCTCAAGATCACATAGCCCGTAAGTGGCAGAGCCAGCAATAGAGCTCCAATGTCTGTATTTTTTAGAACTCACCTGTGAATGAAAAATAGTAATCATTCAATACCTCTTAATAATAAAATTTGTTTTTGTATTTGTCAATAAAATATTTTCTCTGCCCATAAGGAGCTTGCCATGTAGTTGGGTAATAAATATAAAGGAGAAATGATTTTCTGGTATCGGGAAAAATTTTGTGCTCCAGTGAGAAACTATGCATTATTTGACCCTAGAGGATATCTCTGGGTTTTCCCAATTTGATTCTATAAAAGCCATCCTATGACTGTAATAACTGGAAACAAAGCAAAATAATTCTTGCCTATGGACATGTAGGGTCTATACTGTCAGATCAAGTTTCAGTGTGATTGAAAATTAGATTACGTTCAACTAATTTTGTCGCCATTTGCACATCCGTGTCAATATCTATAATTTATCTATATTTATCTATAGATGGATTTGTTTGGATTCTCTTCTGAACTAGTTATCCAATTGGCCTGGTTCCCTCTGGAATTAAGTAAAATCTTTAACATGAATTCATTTTTGTATTTATTTGGCAGTCATGATTTATCTTTTTTTTTGAAAACTATTTTTAACAGTAGCAAGGACATGACAGCAGGAAGGCAAAGGCTAAAATAAAATGGCACAACTAAAGGTTTAGACACCAAGATAAATGGAAGTTTTAAGAAGAGAAAATATTCTTGTCCAGGCAAATTTGAAAGGCAAGAAAGGACAGAAGACTTTTGAGTTACTTAGAAAAATATTGCTGTGCATAATTAGGATTTCATATTTTGTTAACAGTTTGGATATCCTTGTGACAATCATGTTACTTACAAAGCTGTAATAAAGGCATATACTCTTTTGATAAAAAATGTGATTCCCCGTGTTAAAGGGAAAAAATGAAAACCCTCAGCTCTCACCATATCAAAAGGTATATAAATGACAAGAATAATTACTCAAGTGGAAAATGTAATGTTCAAAGTGTTAAGCCATTTGAAATTGAGCTGTTTCAATGGCTGCCTTGCTATGTGAAAGTGGCAGGTGTGGATAGAAGGAGCTGATTCAGAGTTGAAAAATGACTAATGGGGAGGCAGGAAGAACTACAATACACTGTGATAAGTGACAAATCAGATGTACACATTTGGGACAGAGGGAATACATATTGTGCGCACTTAATCAAGTGCTCTGTGTGGTATATGTGTGGAGTGGGGGTCTATCACAGAAGAATTGCTGGAAAAAGTAACTTCCAAATTAAGAGATGCAACATACAAACAAGATTTCAGCCAAGCAGAATGTAAGAGAAGGAGGGGGAAGATGAAGAGAACATAGAAGATCTGAGGCCCAAACAAGGATCTCTCTTATCCAGAGGCTAGGGAGAATGGGTTCTCAGTGTAATTGAAAGCAGTTGTCTGTAACAGAAAGAGTGGAATACGGGAACGGAATGGCCTCTCCCCCAGTGAATGTTGATGCCGGAGGGGTGTATTGTGTGCAGCGACATGTATCAGGTCACACAGATCTTCCTTAGCAAAGGCAAAGACTTTAGACTTAATCATAAAGCCAATAGAAAGACAGTAGATTTTTTTCAACTTTTGAAATAATTTTAGATTTACAAGAGTGTTGCAAAAGTAGTTCTACATGGTTTTATATATCCTTCATCCAAGCTTCACCTACTGTGAACATCTTACCTAACTTTGGTACATTGATCAAATTAAGAAACCAGCATTGTTACAATGGTGTTAACTATAGACTTTATTTTGGTTTCAATGGTTTTCTCACTGAAGTCCTTTGAATGCTATAGGTCTCAATCTAGGATCCCACATTGTATTGAGTTGTCCGTCCAGTAAAAAGGTATAAAGAGGAATGAGACATGATCAGATTTGCATTACCAGTTTGGGAGGAATATATTTATATTTGGTGAAACTGGGAAGGAAAAAGGAAGTCAGGCAAGAAGACAAACTGATAAGCTTTTCTGGTTCTGCTAGCATGCAATGAGAGGAATGGTGTGATCTCTGGAGCTGGTGTACTTGGCTTACCATGGCACATTTGTTCCCATTTTGATGTCCCAATATGCTGATTTAGAAACATGACTTGGAGAATAATTCCACTGGATTACAGTTTTCCTTTGTTCCACTACTTAATTTTGGTGTGTACACATTGAAGTGAACTGGAAAGAGGAAGGAAATTGTAGCTTGAATACATTTAACTCCAAATGATTGGAAACTTGGAAAATGAACTATTAAAGAGCTACTTTTTGCATTAGTCTGTTTTATATTCTCTTTAATATGGCCAGAAACATTTGCTTTTCAAAAGTGCCCTTCTTTATTTTTCTCCTCTTTGTGAAATTCTTTGAGTGATACTACAAACCACAACTTTCATGTTTTGATCTCTATAGGCATCATTCCCAAAGATGGTTCCTAACTTAGGATTCATATAGTTCCCTCAATCTTTTACTTGCTTGTTTCTGAAAAATTCTTAATTGAAATAGCTGGAAATTTAACAACTACATTATAAAGGGAGTTTCTTTTTATTACCAGATGATTTACACTACCTTTTACTGCCATTATATTTTATGACTATATTAGATATCAGACCATCTTTCTTTTTCATTATTTAATTGGCATAGAGTATAATGAGGTTCATTGTGGGATTGTAATACAACTGAATTGTGTATTTTGCACTTGTTCTCTCCCTTATTACCCATCCATGTTGCTTCCATTTCTACTGATCCCTTCCCCCCTCTGGATATATCCCCTTGTCCTTTCAGTCTTGCATATAAATACATATTTTTTCATTTTTGAATAAATCTATGTTCTGAATATGAGTGAGAACCTGTGGTATTTGTCTTTCTGAGTTTAGCTTATTTTGCTTAAAATGATGATCTCTGATTCCATCCATTTTCCTGCAAATGATAGGCTTTCATTCTTCTTTATGGCCAAATAATATTCCATTGTGTATATAAACCACATTTTAAAAAAAATCCATTCATCTATTGATGGACATTTGGGCTAATTCTCTATCTTTGCAATTGTGAACAGTGTTGCAATGTGCCTGGAAGTGCAGATGTCTCTATGGTATGATGACTTTTATTCCTTTGGGTATATACCCAAGAGTGGTATAGCTGGATCATATGGTTGTTCTAATTTTAGTTTTCTGAGTACCTCTGTACTGTCTTACATAATGTCTGTACCAGTTTACAGTCTCACAAACAATGTGTAAGGACTCCTTCTCCAAGGAGCCTTGTTGTTTGTTTTGCTGATGCTGGCCAATGTGACTGGGGTGGGATGGAATCTCAGTGTAGTTCTGATTTGCATTTCCCTGATGGCTAAGAATATTGAACATTGTTTCATATGTTTATTGGCCATTTGAATTTATTCTTTTGAGAACCCTCTGTTTAGTTCAATTGTCTAATTATTAATTTGTTTGTTTTTGGTGTCTAATTTTTTGAATCCTTCATATAGTCTAGATATGTAATATAACACATAAATAGCCTCAGAGATAGAAACCATCTCATCATCTAAATAGATGTGGAAAAGGCCTTTGACAAAGTTCAATATCTCTTCATGATACTTAAAGTCCTGAAGAAACTGGGAACACAAGGAATATTCCTCAACATTATAAAAACTATTTGTAACAAATCTATAGCCAATATTATACTAAATGGGGAAAAACTGAAAGCATTCCTAGTAAAATCAGAAAAGAGGAAAGACTGTCCACTCTCTCCACTGTTATTCAATATAGTGATTGCAGTTCTAGCCAGAGCAATAAGTTAAGAAATAAAAGTGTTACCAATAGGGAATGAAGAAGCCAAATTATCCCTAATTGAAGACAACACGACCCTATACTTAAAAGATCCTAAAGACTCTAGCAGAAAACTCTTATTTCTGATAAGTACTTTCAGCAAAGTAGAAGGATACATAATCAATATTCAAAGTCAGTTGAATTTCTATATACCAACAACAAATAGGATGAGAAAAATATCAAAACAACAATCTCATTCACAAGAGCCTCAAAAAATATCTGGGAATAAATCTAACCAAGGAACCAAAAGACCTATACAATGAAAACTTTAAGACATTAAAGAAAGAAACTGAAGAAGACACTAGAAGGTGTAAAGACCTCCCTTGCTCATGGATCGGCAGAATTAATCTTGTGAAAATGGCTATACTACCAAAAACAATCTACAGGATCAATACAATCCTCATCAAAGTTCAAATGATATGCTTCATGGGGATGGAAAAAACCATAAAATTCATGTGGAAGCACAAAAGATCCTGAATAGTCAAAGTAATTCTGAGCAGAAAGCATAATGCAGGAGGTATCACAATCTGATATCAAATTACATTACAGGGCCATAGTAACAAAAACAGCTTGGTACTGGCACAGGAACGGACATGATGATCAATGAAATATAATAGAGGACTCAGAAATAAACCCACACAACTACAGTCACCTGATTTTTAACAATGAAGCTGAAAACATACATTGGAAAAAGGACAGCCTCTTTAACAAAGGGTGCCGGGAAAACTGGATATCCACATGTAGGAGAATAAGAATAGACCCATATCTCTTATCTTATAAAAAATTAATTCAAAAAGCATCAAAGAACCTTTTATGGTTTGTTTTTTGAGGTAATTGGGTGTTGAAACCATGGCCTCATGCATGCTTTTTCAAGTGCTCTACTCCTGAGTGGCACCCTCAGCCTATTTTTTACTTTTTATTTTGAGACAGAGTCTCCCTAAGTTACATAGGATGCCTCTGGCCTCAAACTTGCAACTCTCTTGCCTCTGCCTTCCTAGTCACTGGAATTATAGGTGTGTGTTACCATGCCTGGAAGCAAGTATGTTCTTAAAAGAACTGCAATAGTCCAGGAAATAGTAGCAAACATTGACAAATTGGACTATGTTGTTGTTGTTAGGTGCCATCGAGTCGAGTCCGACTCATAGTGACCCTCATATAGTTTTCAATGGCTGACTGTTTCGGGATTGCCTTGGGAGTGGGTTGCCATGTCCTTCTCCCATTTTTGCGGTGCTGGGAATCGAACTCGGGACCTCAGAGACTGCAGAGCAGCACTCTACCAACTGAGCTAAATCCCAGCCCAAATTGGACTATACGAAATTAAAAATTTTATGCACAGCCAAGGAAACAATAAAAACACAGTCCGCAGAATGAGAGAAAATCCTTGCCAGCTACACATGAGACCATTTTTCTAGGCTCATTGTTTCTTTTGTTTTCCTTTTTTATTGTACTGTGGGAATGAATTCAGCACAGCATGAATTCTTTGCAAGCACTCTGCCTCTGAGCTGCACCCTAGTCCCTTTTTTATTTTTTATTTTGACACAGGGTCTTGTTAAGTACTCAGGCTCAGTCTGGCCTCAAACTTGCTATCTTCCTGCCTCCATCTCCAGAGTCACTCGAATTATAGGCATGAGGTACTGCACCTGGCAGTAGCCTTATCTTTTCATCTGGTAGCTGTGTGACCTAGCATAAATTAAATTCTTTTCCCTTGGCCTCTGTTACCTCACATAACATGGAGATATCAGTAACTAATTTGTCTACCCTGACATGGTTAGTGAGAGATCACATGAAATAACAAATAGTGTGTTAGTCAGCATTGTGGTTTGGATATGAATCGTCTCCTCCAAAAGGCTCATATGTTAAAGGCTTGGTTACCAGCTGATGGGATTTTGGGACGTGATTAGATCATGAAGGCTATAACTTCATCAGGAATTAATCCACTGATGATTAATCCACTGATGGATTTTTAATTTGATGGCATTATTAGGAGGTGGTGAAAAGTAGGACGTAGGTCTATTTGGGGGAAGGAGGTCACTGGGGGCACTCCTGGAAGGGTATATTCCCTCCTCCCTTCCCTTCCCTGCTCTCTGCTTCCTGGCTCCCAGAGTTGAGCAGCTGTCCTGTGACATACCTTTTTATGATGATGCACCACTTCACCACAGGCCTAGAAACATGGAACTAAGTGACCAGACTGAGATCTCTAAAAGTGTGAGCCAAAATAAATATTTTCTCTTTTAAGTGGTTTACCTCAGGTATTTTGTTATGGAAGAGGAACTCTGACTCTCAGCAAAGTAGAAAGAGAAAGGAACTTTCTTAATCTCATAAAAGGGAGCTATAAAAAGCCCACAGTTAATATAAGACTGAGTGGTAGAAGACTGAACGTTTCCCTTCTAAGACTGTGGGGGAAGAAGGTAAGGGAGTCTGCTCTCACCACTTCTATTCAGTATTGAATTGGAAATTCTAGCCAGTGCAACAAGTCAGGAAAAAGAAACAAAAAGGCATACAAATTGGAAAGAAAATCAAACTGTCCCTATTTGCATACAACATAAGAATGTGTACAGGGCTGGCCAATGGTAACAGGCAGGGAGGCTTGTTGTTGTCCTTGACGTTCTCACAGGCCTAGTGGATGACTAACATAGAGGTGTCCTGGGGCTTAAGCACCTTGCTGGAGAGTAAGGAGGAAGGATATGAGTATTATTTGGACCAGTCAGTTGACAAACTTCTAGAGCCTGCCAGCAGACAGATGGTATATGCTGGATGGGACACCAGGCTTCTTGAATTGGTCTTGTTACTCACATCAGTCCACTGGGTATTCATTCTTGTGGAGGGTGCACATGTTCCCCTGCTCCCCCATCTACAGGTCCACCCAGGTGTTCCATGGCTGGAGCTGATGACAATCATACAGTGACACCAGGAAGGTTTTGTCTTGTACAAGTGGTTGACAGACTGGCAGATGCAGCCCCTGCAAGGAGGCTAGGTGGGGATGTGGAAGGGTCACACTTCCCCAGGCATCTAGACCCCAGTGGTCTACTCACTTGGTCCCAGGAGCAGAGAGCCAGAGTCTCCCATCTATGCCCAGGCCTTGGAGGTTGGCAGAGCCTTCCTCTTATTTTAATATACACACTTTTTCATCCAGAGAGCGGAAGTTATGCAGCAGTGAAACCGATTTTTATTTGAGCTCTGGTTCTCCCAACTGTGACTACTCTCAAACCTCCTAGTGGCCCTTTTCTCATTCCTCTTTACAAAGGCAGCTCCCTTCTAATCCTGTGATCCTGATCCGGAATCTTTACGTAGGCTGCTCCAATTCTTAGTCAAGTTCAATCTTTTCACTCTCACAACTCCCCTCTTGCTGATTGTTAGTACATTTTCTTTCATTTCTCCTACAACGTTCTTTATGTCTCTAGTCCAAGAGTTATCTTGCTAAATTTCTACATGCCTTGACTAAAGGCCAGCTCGATGCCTTTGTTCCATCTTGAATCACCTCCTGCCAATCACCTGAAGCAGCAGACCTCTTGAGAATGGGAACTTGGACCGAAAGGCACTTTGGCGAGGCGCGCACATCCCAGCCAAAACAAATGACCTGTTGTTCTCCGAAGCTCTTGAGGCACAAAGGGGAAAAATACTGAAGCTCTTCCATTATCTTTATCCTATGATACCTGCAATACTCTTGGCCCACTTTGGATTTACCGGACATCATAGAGCAGAAGGTAAGGGCGACGAGGATTCTTACAGAGGTCGCAAAATAAGATCCCTGCTGCTATGAGAGACTTTCTTCTGATATCCTAGAGCAGACACCACCCTCCCCCTTCTTTAGTCTTTTCCCCTTTTCTTTCGCAGACCAGCGGTGTCCAATACAAATATAATGCGAGTCGCATATGTATTTAAAAAATTTTTGGTAGCCACATTAAAAGAAGATGGAAATTAATTATAATAATTTATTTGATCTGAACTATTATCATCGCAATGCCATTCGTATCAAAATCACTTAGAGGTTTGGTATTCTGTCGGTGAAACTCAGTGTGCATTTTAATTTACGGAGCATCAAATTAGGAGTAGCTACGTCTCAAGGGCAAAATAGCCACCATACTAGGACCACACGGTCCTGGAATCCGCCCCCATAACCGCTCCCTGCATGCTTCTAACCAAAAATGAAGATGCGAGCCGGGGAGGCGTTATACTTGCTACTTTGAGACTGAGAAGCAATCTGTGGAGGAAGGGAGACTTTTTGGTCTTTTTTTTTTTTTCGGTACTGGGGGTTGAACTCAGGGTCTCGCGCTTGCATGCTTTGCAAATGCTGGATCACTGAGCTGCACCCCCCCCCCGCTCTTTTTTTTTTTTTTTTTCTTTGAGACAGGGTCTAGCTAAATCACGCAGCCTGGAAGGGAGACTTTGTAAGGTTGAGACCTCTCAGACAAACTCCCTTCCGATGCTCCCTTCCCCCACCCATGGCTGCACGGGAAGCGGAGCGTGAAGCATTTGCTAGATTCGCTGGTAAGTGCCGGGCGGGGAGTGGGGGGTGGGGGTGGGGAGGGAGAGCGTAAGGTGCAGTCGGGACCTGCACGCATGCGCACTCCGCCCGCCCACAAACTGCCAGGCGCCCTAGCAACCGGGTTCCAAGCCACTGTCTAGCCGGTTTAAACGCTCTTCCCAGAGTTCTCGTCCCACCAGCCGGTCACGGCTCTTCCCTGTCCACGGTTCTTCCTTGTCATTTCCGCTTCTTCCCTCCACTGGTTCTAATCTCGCTCAGAGTTCCTGTCCCAGAGTCCCCCAGAGTTGGCTCCTAAAATGAGTACTCGTGGTTTCCGCGTGGAAACCAACCCCAGGCGCGTCTGGCCCACCCTTCCCGGGCTGAGGTGGTTGCTGGGCTTGGGGCTGCTCCTGGGGGTTCAAGCTGCCGGCTCCACGGCTTTCTACCTCCCCGGCTTGGCCCCAGTCAACTTCTGCGAGGCCGACCGAGAGACCGTCTCCTGCCAGGTGAGGACCCGAGGGAAGGAGCGAGAAGTGAACACAAGGCTGCGGCTACCGACCGGGAGCCGACAGGGGCGCCCAGCAGGGTCTGGAGCCCCGGGTCCGAGCTGGAACGCCCGAGCTCTCTCCGTGGGTGTGGCTCCTCCTCTCGCAATGCCTGATCTGCCCATTCGGCGAATCGGAATTCCTTTTGACCTGATCCTCTCCCCCTTCCTCTAGGCATCTCCCCCTGCCTCACAGCCCTTCCTCCCCCTTCCTTCTGGGCTCCCTCTTCTCCCTCTCAGCCTGTTCCCTCCCTCCTCCTTCCCCGATCCGCCCCCCTAGGCTCCTCCCGCTCCTCCTCGACTCCGCCTCTCCTCCTGTCTTTCTTGGTTCTTCCCGTTCCCGCCGCTTCTCCGCCCCTTACTCCACCCTTCCTCTGCTGCTGCCGGCTTCTCGCCCACTTGGGCCCCACCCCTGCTATCCTTTGCCTGCTCCTGCCCCTGGCTTTTCAGCCTCTTTTTTTCTCCTTCCCTTTTGGCTCCTTGTCCTTTTCATTTCCCTCCCGGTTTCATCTTCTATCCCTCCCTCACGCCTCCTTCACCCTACTCTTCCTCTGGGGCTCTTCCCTTCATTCCTTCCCCTCTGCCTGTCCATCTCTCTTTCAGCTCCTCCTCCTCCCCTCCCTATTGGCTGCTCCTTCACCTCCTCTTCGCTCAACTCCTCCCTTTAGCTAGCTCCTTCCCTCCCTCGGGGACTCCTTCCCTTGTCTCTCAGCTACTGCAACCCTCCTCCTTCCTCCGCCCCTCCTTCTTGTCCTCCTTACATCATCTCTCTTTCAGGGTACCCACACTCATGGTGGCCTTTCTCATCTAAATCCCGCCATGTTTCTGTCGCCCTCACTCCTATGGTTTCACACTTTTTTACCCCCCTAATTCTTGTTAAAACCACTATGATCTCCTGGGCGCTCCCACTGCAAACACCAAGTTAATATTGTTTACCTATAGAGGCTGTGAAAATAAAATGAAACAGTGCACCAAGAGCTCTTAAGACGCCGGGCGCATAGTAAGCTTTCAATACCTGCTAACTATTATTGTTTTTAGGGTTTCTGTTTATTTTCCGTAGTTTCTTTTCTTTTCTTTCTTTCTTTCTTTTTTTTTTTTCCTGACAGAGTTTTGCTAGGTAGCCTAGCCTGGCCTCCAAATCATGCTCCTCCTCCCCCAGTCTCCCTGATTGCTGAGATTGCACACCAGACCAAGGTAGTTTTAGTTTTGTTTAGCCAGAGATTTTGTCTCGATCGCTCTTCTGTGGGCTCCCGAACACCCGATAATTTCTTGGTTTATGCCTTTGGTAGCTTTATTCTGTAAATTTTATTTATTAATTGATTGATTGCGATACTGGGGCTGGGGGCTGATCCCAGGGCCTCACACATGCTTCGCAATCACTTACCACTGAGCTGTACCCCCAGCCCATTTTTTACATTTTATTTTGAGACAGGGTCTCCCTAAATTACACAGGCTACCTCTGGCCTCCAACTTGTGCTCCTCCTGCTCCTCTCTCTCTCTCTCTCTCTCTCTCTCTCTCTCTCTCTTTCGTGGTACTAGGGGTTGAACCCAGGGTATTTCGCTTGCATGCTTGGCAAGTGCTGAACCACTGAGCTGCGCCCCGATCCTTTTTTTTTTTTTTTTTTTTTTTTTTTTTTTTTTTTGAGACAGGGTCTCGCTAAATTCTGCAGACTGCCTCTGGTCTCGAAATTGCGATCCTCCTGCCTCCGCCTCCCCAGCCGCTGGGATAACAGGCGGGCGCCACCGCACCCGGCCTCTCGTGCTTTTCTCTTTCAAGTCGTTGAAATTACAGGCCTGTGCCACTGCACCCAGCTTGTTCTGTTAATTTTCAGATGACTCAAAAAGATTTTTGGGAAGTGAGTATTCAAGTCCAAAGTGAATAAGACTTATTTACTGACCTCTAGTTGCCTAATCAGCCTGCAGCGGCAGCCCTGTGGCATCCGATCCTATCAGATCTCAGAAGCTAAGCAGGGTCGGCAGGGTTGGGCCTGGTTAGTACTTGGATGGGAGACCGCCTGGGAACACCAGGTGCTCTAGGCTTAGGAGACTGACCCGGCAACCGACTCCCAAAAATCAATCCGCCACTGAAAAGCGTATAAACAGCAGAGAAGCACTGACAATAGTGTTTTGCCTGTTGTACGCAGGGTCGCTAGGAGTTGGGTACCGACTCGATGGCACCTAGCAATAACAATAAAAATAGTTGCCTAATCTAGGGCTGGGGTTTAGCTCAGTTGGTAACGCGTCTGCTCTGCACCACAAAAATGGGAAAAGGATGTGGCAATCCACTCTCAAAAACAATCCCGAAACAATCAGCCATTGAAAACTCTATGAGGCTCCCTGTGAGTCGGACCAACCCGACAGCACCTAAGGAGTTGCCGAATCTAGCCTGCAGTCAGTACCATTCATTGTGACATCCATTCTCGGAAGTTAAGCAGGGTCAGACCTGGTTAGTACTTGGATGGGAGACTGCAGGGGAACACTAGGTGCTGCAGGCTTGGGAGAAGGACCCAGCAACCCACTCCCAAAAATCAATCCGCCATTGAAAACCCTATAAACAGCAGAGAAGCACTGACAATAGTGCCGGGCACGGCACAGTGTCACAGTGTCGGGTTGTGTTTCATCTGTTGTCCTTAGGGTCGCTATGAGTCAGACCCGACTTGACGGCACCTAACAACAACAACAACAACAACAACAACAACAACAACAACAAGTTGCCTGATCTAATGTGTGACACAGTATGTTGTGGTAAAAGATACCACAAATGCAGTGCGAGGTTGAGGGCAGTGCTGGGTGTGGTTACTTAGCCAATTTGAAGTCTCCTTTTCTTCTTTTTGCGGGGGACTGAACGGAACCAGGGATTCGAGCCTGGTAGGTAAGCCCTTTACTACTGTCCAACACCCTCAGCCCCTCCAGGCATTTGAAAAGACCAGTTCTAGGTACAGCATGCTTGCTCGGGAAACCTGGAGCTTGCCTTTTCCTCTGAGAAGCACTATCATAGTGTTTTGAACCAACATCTTGTTAAACACAGGTAATGGAAGAAATACCATTCCTTCATAGTTTATATTTGTCCTCCTAGCAAAGAAACATGATGTTCAATCAAAGCAAATATCTATAATTTCTCTTATGTAAGCTCTTTTCTTTTTAGGCTGTTATTTTCATTCTCTAAGTGCATTCCATTTTATTCCCCCAGAGATTACACCTTTGGTCCTTTAGTGAGTCTCTCATTTTTATGTTTAACACTCCAAACTTCCTTAATTCACTAGTATCCAACTCCTTAATTTTTTTTTCAGTTTTTAAACTTTTAGTATTTGAAGAGTAGTAATTTGCATGAGAGCTGGGGTTTTGCTCAGTGGGTAGAGTGCTACTCCTCACTTTCTGAGGACTAGAGTTCAAACCCCACCACCATAAAAATGGGAGAAAGACATGGCAGTCAGTTCCTGAAACAATCTGGAAACCATTAGTCATTGAAAACCCTTTGAGGGTCACTATGAGTCAGACCTGACTCTAGAGCACCTAACAACAGCAGCATGCATGGTAGAAGTTCGTAAAATGTGGATAGGCAAAAATAAACAAATACTTTTTCTATGTTTGTCAGGTTTTTGTTTTTTGCTTGTTTGCTTTGAATGGTGTTTTTGCCACTTATGAAATTTGATTTCTATTCTAATTTATCAAGTTTGTTTTATGACTTCTGAGTTTTGTGTCCTATTTTGAAAGTTCTTTTGTCTTCTGTTCAAGATTAAAAAATAATTGTCCTGTGGTTTCTTTAATATTTTATGGTTTGTTTTTAGTATTTAAGATTAATATTTTTTTATGTAATATATGAAGTAAGGATCCTGCTAATCTGTATTTTCAGATCACTGATCAATTGTCATAACACCATTTATTGAATTACATATCTTTTTTACACTTGCTTTGAGAAATCATCAAAGTTCTTTTAAAAATAGTAGATTGCAAATACACATTTTAAAGTATAGTTCAAATCTTATCTTAGTTTCTAGTAGTACTTTGCCAGTGTTGTAGAATTACTATCCTCCTTATCTATTTATGAGGTTAATCTTGATTGTCCACTTGATTGGATGAGAAGTGCCTAGGAGATTAGTAAAGCATGCTTCTGTGTCTGTGAAGATATTTCCAGAATGGATTAACTAAGAAGGAAGACCTGCCCCAAATATGGATGGCACCATCCCATGGTGGGGGGGGCTGGATGGGATAAAAGGTGAAAAAGAGAAAGCCCTTTAGTGCAGACATTCTCTCTCTCCTCTCTCCTCTCTCCTCTCTCCTCTCTCCTCTCTCCTCTCTCCTCTCTCTCTCTGCTTCCTGTCTGTCATGAGATGAGTAGCCTCTGTCTCATGCTTCTGCTGCCATGATGTTTTGCCTCACCATGGGCCCAGAATCAATGGAGCCAAGGACTATGGTTTGAAACCTCTGAAACTGTGAGTCAAAATAAATCCTTCCATAAGTTGTTTATTTCAGGTGTTTTGTCACAGTGACAAAAAACCGATCCATATGGTACTTTCCTTTTAGAAGCTTTTGCCTATTGTCCCCACCCCAGTATTCCCCCACTCCCATCCCTTTTTTTATTTTTTATTTTGAGTCAAAGTCTTGGTAAGTCGAACAGGCTACTTCTGTCCTTTAACATGTGATTCTCCTGCCTCAGGCTCCTGAGTAGCTGGGATTACAAGAGAGTGTCATGGCACCTGACCCTTATTGGCACTTTTAAGACTATAACTGATTTATGTCGCGATTGCAAACTTCTGATTAGATTACACTAAATGCAATTATAATTCTCTTGTTTTACAGAGTCATAGTAAGGCTATTTATATTTGTTCCCAAACTTGATAATTTTCTACAGCCTCTTCTTTAGAAAAAAATGTAACCATATGATAAAACTGATAGCAGATGTTTATTTTTTTAAAGCACTGTATGGAATTTTGAGAAAGGATTAAATGTTTACCCAAATTCTGCTGTTTCCATGGTTTAAAATTTCCAATCTGGTAAACTATCAGGAATATAGCTGAGATCCTATGAAGTAAGAAAAATGTTCCATTAAGAGGCAGAAGAGATGTCACAATGTTCTTGCGCTAAATCTCGTACTCTCAGGTACTCTTCTAGATTTACTTTTAGTAGTGTGGTTATTCCACAAATGAAAGATCTGCCCTCAGATTAGAGGGGTAAAAGAAGAAGGAGAAAGAGAAGGAGGAGAAGGCATAATGACAGCTGTCAACCAAAATGAAAGAGAAATACAAATTTTACAAAGAAATTTAGGTTCTTTGGTGGGGATAAAGGGATGTGGGTAGTAGTGGTGTGAGTCATCCATTGCCATTTAGTTTTGGGGCAAGTAGCTCTTCTCACGTTGTTTGATCCCGAGAATGTCATAGAATCAAAGCAGGTGCAATGATTGATGTCCAAGATGACCCTGAGTCATCAAAGGTCAAATCACAATCATTATACTCTACCACTGAGCTTCACTCCCAGCCTCTTTTTCATTTTTTATCTTGGGACAGGGTTTTCCTAAGTTACACAGGCTGCCTCTGGACTCGAACTCAGGATCCTCCTACCTCAACCTCCTGATTTGCTGGGATTAAAGGCGTGTGCTACTGCACTTAGTTTATAGTCTGTTTAAGACAGGAAAAAATGAAGTGTATTTTAGAATTAATCTTACTAAAATAGTTAAAATAATACAAGCAAGGTAAGTTATGATGATAGCTTTTTAAATCTCAAGTCCTTAACCTTTTCCCATGAACTCCAGGGGCTCTATGAAGCCTCTTAAGACTGAACAGAGAATTTGGTGTGTATATGTTTTTCTGGTGAGAGGGGCCATAGATTTTATGTTCTGAAAGGGTTCTATAATTAAGAAAAGGTTAAGAATGTCTGAGCTATTTGAAAAATTTATGCATTCAGAGGACCCAATGATACGAGATAAATGAAATGTTATGACTTTATAGCTAGACTGTGTTAAAAATTAATAACTGTACCAAGTTATAAATCTATAGTAGTTATAAATTTATAACTATGCTAAATTATAAATTTATAACAATACAGTTATAAATTGATGGTAGCAATAGGTCCAATTACCTTTCAGTTCCTTCATTATGTATTTTGTAAGCGCTACCTCATTTTACTTTGTGTTATTAATGAATGCTCTTTTTTCTTTTCTTAGTCATCAGTGGAACTGTTTGTAGCTAGATTGGACTCAGAGGACTCTATGCTACCCTATGAATATGATAAGTAAGTGTACTATGACATAACTATGTTAAAGTATACCTTAAGTTTTTTTTTTTTTTTTTTTTTTTTTTTTTTTTTTTTTTTTTTTTTTTTTTTTTTTTTTTTTTTTTTTTTTTTTTTTTTTTTTTTTTTTTTTTTTTTTTTTTTTTTTTTTTTTTTTTTTTTTTTTTTTTTTTTTTTTTTTTTTTTTTTTTTTGTGGTACTGGGGTTTGAAACCAGGGTCTTGAGCCTGCATGCTCTGCAAGTGCTGGACCACTGAGGTGCACCCTCAGCCCATTTTTTACTTTTTGAGACAGGGTCTCACTAAGTTATGCAGACTGCCTCTGGTCTTGAACTTGCGATCCTCCTGCCTCCGCCTCCCAAGCCGCTGGGATTACAGGCATGTGCCACCGTGCCCGGCTACCTTAAGTTTTTAAAGGTAATGAATGAAAGCTCTGTATATATTAAGAAATGTAATTTTTAAATAAAGGTTAACAGGAAGAAAATGATTAAAACAGTTTTCAGTGTGAGACAAAGGCTTGAAAAATTAGGAATTTCTGCGCTGGCCGTGGTGGCACACGCCTGTAATCCCAGTGGCTCAGGAGGTGGAGGTGGGAGGATCGAAAATTCAAGACCAGAGGCAGTCTGCATAATTTAGCGAGACCCTGTCTCAAAAAGTAAAAAAAATGGCCTGGGGGTGCAGCTCAGTTGTCCAGCACTTGCAAAGCAGACTCGAGGCCCTGGGTTCAACCCCCAGTACAGCAAAAAGAAAAAAAAATAGGAATTTCTTAGGTCTGAGCCACTGCCTATAATCCCAGTGACTCGGGAGGCAGAGGCAGGAGGATTTCGAGTTTGAGGCCAGAGACAGCCATTATAACTTAATGAGACCCTGTCTCAAGATGAAAAATAAAAATGGGCTGGTGGTGTAGCCCAGTGGTAAAGCAGTTGCAAAATATGTGCGAGGCTCTGTGTTCAACCCCTTAGTATTGAAAAAAAACAAAAGGAACAATTAGGAAGTTGTTATATTTGATTTTTATTTCTAAGAAATGCAAATTGTGAATTTGCTACATTTTTCAACTTTTAAAAAATACCTACATAGGCTTTTGGCTAATTTTTCAAACATGGAATAAATTCATGCCAAAGTTTTCAATGGATGAAGTTGCTTTGTTTAGTAGTGAGCAGTTATTACATGATCAAAATTTAAATATGATCAATCATTTTAGAATAAATGACTGTGGTTCCCTTTGGGGTTACTTCATTTCTTCTAACAAAGCAGAAATAAAATCAAGTCTGATTTTCATTAAAATACTAAGTATAAATGTAGAGTGCTAATATGAGTATTTAAAATATTATACAAGACTACTATATATTTTGGTTTTTCACTTAAGTCGTTTTATACTTAAATTTGTTGGAAGGCAGTTATATTTCTTTTTACCTTTGATTTGTGAATTCGTGGGAATATGTTTGGGTAGAACTTTGTTCCTTAAGTTCCCCTTTTACCAGAACTAACAAATCCAGTTTCTAAGTGTCTCAAGTTAGAATTAGTATGGGCTTGAAACTATTGCTTGCTTGTTCTTATGTAACTTGAAGTTTAACCATAACAATATTGGTTTTTTTTTGTGTGTGTGGTACTGGGGTTGAACCCAGGGCCTTGCGCTTGCATGCTTTGCAAGTGCTGGACCACTGAGCTGTACCCCTTGCCCATGTTTTTTACTTTAAGTTATGCAGACTGCCTCTGGTCTCGAACTTGTGATCCTCCTGCCTCCGCCTCCTGAGCTGCTGGGAATATTGTTATTTTTTGAAGATTGTGAATACCTTACTTAAAAATATTCAAGAGTAGTAACACGAGCATTTAAGCAATGACTTTAGGGGTCACACAATCTAAAGAGAAATATGTAATGAGGCATATCAATCATAATTAAGACATATTCTAAGTCATTTTTAGAGGCAATCCTATTAACAGTGGAAAGAATAGGTGAATTACAAAGATTGATTTATTTGCTGATTTTTCAAATCTTACTGGAACCTCTGTTCTTTTAGCTTTGACTTCTGTCAAGACTCTGGAAAGAAAAGACATTCTGAAAATCTTGGACAAGTACGATTTGGACAACGCATAATGTCATCTCCTTATAAGGTTATTCAGTGGATCTTATTAAATATTATTTTAAAATGAATCTTTTCAAAACTAACTACTTAAAATTATAGTAGAGTCTTTGTTTTGGAAGGAAGTAGACAAAAAGAAAAGGAAGTAGAACCTAATGTTGCCAGAAGAATGCATTAAGATATGGTCTCTCAGCTAGCTGCAGTAATTAGGAGTTCCATGTAAAGGTTAAATTTCAACTTCTATTTTTGCATCATAAAGAAAAAATGTTAGTTTATTGTTATGTGTATATTTTGGGTAGGGTGATACAAGAAGATGTAATTGGATGCTCAGTGTCTATTGATTCTGCCTTCAGTATCTTAATAGACATGGAGATAAAGATGTTTCCATAAACAGTTAAGATGATGGAGATATTGCTCTTTATTTTTCCTTATTCTTAACTTTATTGAAATGCAGTAAACTTCACATATTTAAAGTGTATAATTTGATTGGTTTATATATATGTATATATACATGTACACTTGTGAAACTATAAAGCACTGTTTCTTTTTATTTTAATGGTACTGGGGATGGAACCCAGTGTCTTGTACATGCTATGAAACTGCTCTACTACTGATCTATACCCCCTTTAAAAATTGTTATTCTGGGCGCCGGGAGCGGTGGTGCACACCTTTAATCCCAGCGTCTCGGAGGCAGAGGCGGAAGGATTGCAAGTTCCAGACCAGAAGTAGTCTGTGTAATTTAGTGAGACCCTGTCTCAAACACTAAAAAAAAAGAAAAAACAAAAAGGGCTGGGGGCGCAGCTCAGTGGTCCAGCCCTTCCAAAGCATGCAGGCGTGAGGCCCTAGGTTCAACCCCCAGTACTGGAAAAAAAATATTCTGATATAAGCTATCGCTAAATTGTCCAGGTTGATCTTGAGCTCACAATCCTCCTGCCTTAGCCTCCTGAGTAGTTGAGATTACAGCTGTGAGCCACCACACCCAACCTAGGCACTGGCTTTTTTTAAAAAAAGATTTACTTTGAAAAAATGATAGATTCCCAGGAGGTTGCAAAAGAGAAAAGGAGGAGGAAGAAGAAGAGGAAGAGGAAGAGGAAGAAGAGGAAGAGGAGCAGCAGCAGGAGGAGGAGGAGGAGGAGGAGGAAGAAAAACTGGAATGTCCCTTGTATCTTTTACCCAGTCACCCAGTTGTAACATCTTGCATCAATAACAACGTCCAAGCTAGAAAATTGACATTGGTACAATTCACAGGGCTTATTGAGATTTCACTAGTTTTACATGCCCTTGTGTGTGTGTTAGGGGGAGATTATTTGCGGCTTTATTACCTATGCAGATTTATGCAGTCACCACCACAATGAAGACAGACACAGAACAGTTCCATTACCACTAGGGTTGCTCCTGCTTCCTCTCTATTGCCACCTTTGGCTGACCCTCTCCCACATTCCTTACCCCTGACAAACATTAATAGCTTCCTTTTTTCAATGCTATATAAATGGAATCATATAGTATGTAACCTTTTGAGACTGGCTTTTTTCCACTCAGTATAATTCCTTTGAGAGCCATGCAGGCTGTTGTGTATATCAATAGTTTGTTCCTTTTTATTGCTCGATAGAATTCCATGACATAGATGTACCAGCGTTTGTTTAATTATTCACTCTATTGAAGGAGATTTGGATATTTTCTAGCTTTCGGTTATTATGAGTAAAGATACTATGGACACTTACATGTATGTTGTTTGTGTAAATTGGCTTTCATTTTCCTGAAATAAACACCCAAGAGAGTGATGGTCAGGTCATATTGTCACCAGCAGTGGGAGAAGGAAGTCCAGCACTGCTGCCTATAACCTGAGCAGTCCTTTCTCCTTTAAGTAGGGGCCTCTGCTTCTGTGGGGCCTAGTTCTTGGCTCTGTCACAGAAAACAATTTCAGGATGTGTCAGAGCGAAACAAAATTAGTGAATTTATTAATTAGAGATAAGAGACAGCACATGCTTCAGATTTAAGCATGGACATTCCAGGAGAAAAGAGATGCTTAAGATAAGCATAATAGTGCATGTCCAAGACATAGACACAAGACTCTGTGTGTGTGTTAGGAGCCACTGAGTTGTGTCTGGCTCATAGTGACCCTTGGGATTGTTTCGGGAGTGGGCTACCACGTCCTTCTCCTGTTTTTGCAGTGCTAGGGATCAAACCCAGGGCCTCAGAGCCCGCAGAGTGGCACACTATCAACCCAGCTAACCCCTCGCCCTCTACAGAGAGAGAGAGAGTATCACATTTATGGGGAAATGTCTGAACAATAGCTTTATATATGATTTTGTGGCCTTTGAAGTCACATTGCTCAAAGGATATAATTTCCAACTAAGTTCAAAGATTAAGCAAAGTTAAAAAGAACAACATGAGCTGGTTTCCCTATGCTTTCAGTCTTAAAGGATGTCCTCTTTTTGTAAAAGAAATGTCAAGGTGGTTTACTAGGTGCATTGTTTAGGTTTAAGAATGAGAGAGTCCTGGGAGTAAAACAGAAACACAGGCAAGAATAAGTCAAAGGAGGCAGTTCCATTGTTTAGGGGATTTAAAAGATTTAGTGAAGATATTTTGATATATCTTCTATCTGATGAGCTTCTCTTCAGTAAAATGAGACTACAAGGTGGTCACGTAGGTGCATTGTGTTGGTTTACAGAAAAGGAGAAGTCTACTAAACTGCATAAGTTGAAAATGTCAAAGGAAGTTGCCCAAGGGCAAATGTGGCCCATATTCTTGTTTGTGAGATTCTCATAGAAGCACAGGCTTTCAGAGGAGAAAGCAAGGTTAAACTCAAAGGTCACATACATTTCCACACTAAGCATGGCTTATTGCTATTTTAATATTTTTGTTTGAAATATCTCTCAAAATAATGTCTCTATGCCGAAAGTCCTCACCGTGATTTTCTTGTGAGCTATGTTGAACTTTTTGGCTTTCAGCCAGTAAGACTTGACCAGATCTGGGGTGCTAGCTCTTTTCACTTTCCATGTCGCCATAATTTTTCTGTCTTTCTCTCTTGCCTCCATAGGAGGGTTGCATGTCTAGTTTTGTAAGAAGTTGCCACACTGTTTTCCAGAGTGATTGTGTCACTCTGGAATGTATGAGTGATCTGGTTTGTCTGTATCCTTGTCAGTACTTACTGTTATCACTTTATCACTATTTTGTTCTAAATTTTAGCCATTCTTTTCTTTCTTTCTTTTCTTTTCTTTTTTTTTGATAATAGGTTGCTGAAGCCAGAGCCTTCCACATACTTTTCAAGTGCTCTACTGCTGAGCTGCACCCGTAGCCCATTTTAATTTTTTTATTTTGAGACAGGGTCTAAGTTGGACAGGCTGCCTCTGGCCTACAACTCTCAATTCTCTGACCTCCACCTCCTGAGTTGCTGGAAAGACAGGCATGTGCCGATGTGCCCACTCTAATTTTGTTGTTGTTGTTGTTAGGTGCCGTCGAGCCTGACTCATAGCGACCCTATGTACAACAGATCAAAACACCTGCCAATTCTGTGCCAGGCAAAAGATCTTACTTATGTTTAAGCCCATTGTTGCAGACATTGTGTCAGTCCATCTGGTGGAGGGTTTTCCTCTTTTGTGTTGACCTGCCACTCTCCCAAACATGATATCTTTCTCTAGGGATTGTTCTCTCCTGACTACATGTCCGAAATATGTAAGATGCAGTCTGGCCATTCTTGCTTCCAAGGAGCACTCTGGTTGTACCTCTTCTAGGACAGATCTGTTGGTTCTTTTGGCAGTCCATGGTATATTCAATAGACGTCTCCAGCACCACAATTCAAAAGCATCAATTCTTTTCCTGTCTCCCTTGTTCAACGTCCAGCTTTCACAACCATTGATGCGACTGAAAATACCATGGCATGAGTCAGACGCACCTTCGTCTTCAATGTGACATCTTTGCTTTTCAATACTCTAAAGAGATCTTTTGCCACAGCTTTTCGCAAAGCAATGCATCTTTTGATTTCTGGACTGCTGCTTCCACAGGTGTTGATTATAGAGCCAAGCAAAGCGAAATCTTGGACAACCTCAATCTTTTCTCCATTTATTGTGAAGTTGCGTGCTGACCCAGTCATAAGGATTTTTGTTTTGTTGATGTTTAGTGGCAACCCATATTGAAGGCTATGATCTTTGATCTTCATCAGTAAATGTTTTAAATCCTTTTCACTTTCAGCAAGCAGAGTTGTGTCATCTGTATAACGCAGGTTGTTAACGAGTCTTCCTGCAATCCTGATGCCACGTTCTTTCTCATAAAGTCCAGCTTCTCAGATTATTTGCTCAGCGTATAAATTGAAGAGATAGGGTGAACGTATACAGCCCTGACACACAGCTTTCTCAACTTTAAACCAGGCAGTGTTCTTGTTCTATTCGAACAACTGCCTCCTGGTTCACGTATGGATTTCTCATGAGCACAGTTAGGTGCTCTGGTGTTCCCATTTTCAGAAGTGTTATCCATCGTTTATTATGATCCACACAGTCAAATGCCTCCAGCTCCTTGCACATGTCATTATAATATTTGTTTTTGTCTTCTCAAGCTGCCTTCTGAAATCTGTTTAGTTCCTTAACTTCATCATGCCTTCCTTTTACTTTAGCTGCTTGATGTTCAAGGGCAAGTTCTACTGTCTCTTTTGACATGTAATTTGGTCTTTTCTTTTTTTCTTATCGTTTTAATAACTTTTTGCTTCCTTCTTGAATGATATCTTTTATGTCATACCACAATTCATCTGTTCTCCTATCATTTGTGTCTAGTGAATTAAACTTATTCTTGAGATGGCCTCTGAACTCAGGTGGGATATACTCAAGATCAAACTGTGGCTCTCGTATACTTGTTCTAATTTTCTTCAGCTTCAGTTTGAACTTGCATATGAGAAGTTGATGATCTGATCCACAGTCAGCACCTGGTCTTGTTTTAACATTTGATGTAGTGCTTTTCCATCATTTCTTTCCACATATGTAGTCAATTTGATTCCTGGATGTTCCATCTGGTGAAGTCCATGTGTATAGTCTCCATTTATGGTGTTGAAAAAATGTATTTGCAATGAAAAGGTCATTGGTCTGACAAAATTCTATTATGCGATCTCCAGCTTCATTTCTGCCACCAAGACCATATTTTCCAACTACTGAGCCTTCTTCTTTGTTTCCAACTTTTGCATTCCAGTCACCAGTGATTATCAGTATGTCTTGATTGCATGTTTGATCTATTTCAGATTGCAGAAGCTGGTAGAAATCTTCCCTTTCTTCATTTGTGGCCTTAGTGGTGGGTGCATAAATTTGAATAATAGTCATATTAACTGGCCTTCCTTGTAGGCATATGGATATTATTCTATCACTGACAACATTGTATTTCAGGACAGATCTTGAAATGTCTTTTTTGATGATGAATGCAACCCCATTTCTCTTTAGTTTATTATTCCCAGCATAGTAGACCATATGATTGTCTGACTCAAAATGGCCTATGCTGGTCCATTTTAGCTCACTGATGCCTAGAATATCAAAGTTAATGTGCTCCATTTCTCTTTTAATGATTTCTAATTTTCCTAGATTTATACTATGTACATTCCATGTTCCAGTTATTAATGGATGTTTACAGTTGTTTCTCCTCATTTTGAGTCAAGCCACATCAGCAAATGGAGGTCCCTGGGGCTTTACTCCATTTCCGTCATCAAGGTAGACTCTACTTTGAGGAGGCAACTCTTCCGCAGTAGTCTTTTGAGTGCCTTCCATCCTGAGGGGCTCATTTTCTGGCACTATATCTGACAGTGTTTCTTTGCTATTCATAGGGTTTTCAATGGCTAGTTGTTTTGGGAGTGGTTTGCCGGTGCCTCCTCCCTAGTCTGTCTTAGTCTGAAAGCTCAGCTAAAACCTGTCCACCGTGGGTAACCCTGCTGGTATCTGAGATACCAGTGGCATAGCTTTCAGCCTCATCACAACACACAGCCCCCACAGTGTGGCAAACTGACAGACGTGTGGGGGAGTCTAATTTTAGCCATTCTTATATGTGTGTGGTGGTATATCTCATTGAACATTTTTTCTTCTTTCTCTCCTTTCTTTCTTTCTTCTTTCCTTCCTTCCTTCTTCCTTTTTTCTTTCTTTTTGGTTCTTTTGTGGTACTTTTTGGTTGAAGCCAGGTCCTTGCACAATCTTTGCAAGTGCTCTACCACTGGGCTGCACTCTTAGCCCATTTTTTATTATTTGTTTGTTTGTTTGTTTGTTTATTTATTTATTTATTTATTTATGGTACTGGGGGTTGAACCCAGGTCTTCACGCTTGCATGCTATGCAAGTGCTGTACAACTGGGCTGTACCCTCAGACCATTTCTTTATTTTACTTTTTGAGACAGGGTCTCCCTAAATTATGCAGATTACTTCTGGTCTCCAACTTGTGATCCTCCTGCTTCCACCTTCTGAGACCCTGGGATTACAGGTGTGAACCACCATGCCTGGCTTATTTCATAGATTTTTATGTTGCGATAGGGGCTCACTAAGTTACACAGGCTGCCTTTGCCCTCAAATTTGTGATCTTCCTGCCTCAGCCTTCCAAGTTGCTTGGATTACTGGTGTGCACCACTGCACCTGACTCCTCACTGAAGAATGTTCTCGTGTCCTTATTTATTGTCTAAATATCCTCTTCAGTGAAATGTTCTTTCTTTTGTCCATTTCCTAAGTGGATCCTTTACTGTTGAATATTTAGACTTTCTTATATATTCTAGATATGAGACCTTTGTTGCAACAGTAGATTAAAAATAATTTTTTTCTAGTCTATAGGTTGTTTTTATCCTCTTAACAAGACCTTCACAAAGCAGAAGTTTTAAATTGTGATGAGGTCCAATTATCAAATTTTCCTTTTACGTATTGCACTTTTGATGTCAAATCCAAGAAGAGTTCACATAGCCTTAAGTCCTGAAGATTTTCTCCTATCCTTTCTTCTAAAAGTATTATAATTTTTCTTTATACATTTTTTTTGCAGTATTGGGGGTTGAACTCATGGCCTCATGCTTGCATGCTTTGCAAGTCCTGGACCACTGAGCTGCACCCCCAGCCCATTTTTTTTAGTTTTTGAGACAGGGTCTTGCTAAATTACACAGACTGCCTCTGGTCTTGAAATTGTGATCCTCCTGCCTCTGCCTCCTGAGTCGCTGAGATTACAGGCATGCACCACTGTGCCCAGTTTATACATTTTTGTTTTATATGTAGTTTATGTTGAAATTACTTTTACTTTTTTGTGTATAAATTATCTTATGGATCGCAAGTTCTAGACCAGAGGCAGTCTGTGTAATTTAGTGAAACCCTGTCTCAAAAAGTTGAAAAAAATGGGCTGAGGGTACAGCTCAGTGGTCCAGCACTTGCAAAGCATGTAAATGCAAGGCCCTGGGTTCAACCCCTAGCACTGCAAAATAAATAAATAAATAAATAAATAATCTTATGGCTTTAGCACCATTCATTGAAAAGACTATCCTTCCTCCATTAAATTGCTTTTGCATCTTTGTAAATAATCACTCAGTCATAATTCCATGGGTTGATTTCTGAGTTTTCTATTGATATTTTACATTGATTCATGTGTCAAGCACTACCTTTTTGGTTATTAAAGTTTCATAATACCCTTATGGAGTGCCATTTTTCTAACAGAAAAGTATACCTTATCAAGAAATGCTTACTAGGTGTGGTGCGTGCATGCCTATAATCCCAGCACTTGGGAGGCTGAGGCAAGAGGATCTCGAGTTTGAGTCCAGTGTGGGCTACATAGAAACTTCCAGATCAGCCTGGGTTATATAGTGACACTGTGTCTTCAAAACTCAAAAATAAAAAAATGCTGTCACTTGGATTAAATACACAAGGCAATGTTGTTCAACTTAACTGCTGGTAAGGAATTTTTTGGTTAATATTTGTATAATTTCAAGATAAGAGGTGCTAAATATGACTCTTTTCATTGTTTATTCATGTTCTCTATTTTCTCATTAGCAACACTGGTATTTCATCTTGATAGCCCTGCATTGTTGTTGTTAGCTAGACCTTATAAACAAATACTTTTATATTAAAACTATGCAGTCTTTTCACTTTTTTGGTAGCACCTTTATTGACAGATAAATCACATGCCATTTCATTCATGCACACACAGTATGTAAGTCAGTGGTTTTTACTATATTCACAGAGTTGTGCAACCATCACTACAATCAATTTTAATGTCACTTTTAAGGAATGGACTTTATCAGGGTTGTTTTCAGACAGCTACCGTGGATTTTATGTCCCACCTTGTGTATTGTATTAGTCAGCTTTTCTATAATGAAATACCTGAAAGAGGCTACATAATAAAGAAAAGAGGTTTATTTTGGCTCAGAAGGTCCAAAGTCCAAGCAGCAGTTGTGAAGGCTCTGAAGAGGGGCCCCCTGGGGTGCATCACACAATAGTGGAAGTGGATGTGGCTCTCTCTGGTTGTTCTCCCTTTTCTTGTAAAGCCACCAGGGTTCAATCATGAAGATCCACCCTAAATGACCTATTCTGATCACTTTCTAAAGGGCTCAACTGTAAACACTTCAGTCAGGTTAAATTTCCACTCTTTTAGTATTATTAACATATGACTTTAAAATTTAATCCCTGCATGAGTTTGGGGAGCAAATCATATTCAAGCCATAGCACATAACATGGAAGAAGGAACATTCTTCTGTTCAGTGGTGAAAGCATTCTGTGCTTGTGTCTAGGGTAATAATTTCATTTATAAATTGAAATTGAGAGGAGATAGTATTAAGAATGATGACATCCTTAAGTCTTCAAAGAAAAATTTTACTTGTAAGATAAATTGCTTGTTTTGTGACATTTGACTTAAGAAATTTAGCCAAATCTCTTAATATTTTATATTGCTTCTTTACAGTTTTCGTTTAACAAAACAGAAACATGTATAAAAGTCTGTGTAAAATCTTATGATCCAGCAAATGAAGCTCAAAAATACAAGCTGGCTTTTTTGAAGAGAGGAATAAACCTGAATTACCAACATCACTGGTAGGTTTGCTATCTGCTTCTGACTTAATTTTTGATTCCTTTCAAAAGTACTTTTAGTAGGTATGTGAAATTGTATATGGTTTTTTGTGACTTGAATTTAAAATTTGAACTTAGCTGTATCTAAGCTGCTGTTTGTATAGCTTGATAAGAAATGCTTATTAATCTTTTATTTAAAAAATATTCCTACCTAGGATGATTGATAATATGCCAGTGGTATGGTGTCATGACCATATTGAAGATGGAAATAAGTACTGCACAACGGGATTTCCAATAGGATGTTTTATTACCCCAAGTGGCATATCGAAAGGAGCTTGCATTGTTAGTGTAAGTGTTAAGAACATTCTGTAGTAGTACAAGATGTTGGTTCACTTATAATTCACTATTGTACTCATTCAGCAAACATTAATGGGACGCCTACCATCTTTGGCTTTGTGCTAGGTGTTGGGGATACAAAGACAAGTAAACATGGTTTCCCTCCCCTAAGAGTTTACAGCCCTAAGTAGGGAAATAGACATGTAAACAAGCCGATGCAATAAAATGTTATATGACAGGAAACTAAGGGGCAACGGAGGAAGGAAGGGAAATGGGTGGGTAAACATTTCTAGAACAGGAATTAGTGCCATAAAGAAGTCTGAAGTGTGAAAAAATCATTCTGTAACTGAGGGACTGTGAGTAGCTGAGCATGTCATGTCTGTGGCTTGAGGTCACAGGGCTTCAAACCTGAATCCGAAACCAAATCCTGAACCTATTCTGTTTCAACCATTTTTTTATGTGTGTCGTGTAAACATGTAATAACACTGGTGCATAGGTTTAAATCTTTTGTGTAGATAGCAGGATTTTAAACCAAACCCTGAAGCCGTTGTAGTTAAGGATTTAAAAAAAAGATGTCCTGAACTTGATCCTGAACCCAAACCCAGTAAAAATTGGGTTCAAATTCAGCTTTTAATTATTTTTATCATTAGTTATTTAAAACATTGAAAAAATCACTGAAAATAATTTATTTATCTATCTACACATAGGATTAAAAATCTAAACCCAAGATCAAACTGAATCCAACCCCTCTGAATGTTAACATATTGAACCCATACTCAAACCTGAACCCAATTTTTCGTGGGTTTGAATCCCTGGGTTTAAGATGCAGCTAGAGATGTAGCTAAGAAGGATTAGTCAGAAGCCAAGTGCTAAGAAAAATAGCACTAAATGCCTGTTATGTGCCAGCTGTGTTACTCTATATGCAATAACTGATTTCCTCCTCAGAACAGCTCTGTTGTTGCTAGGAATTTTTTGTTATTGTTGTTAAGTGCCATCAAGTCGGTGTCTGACTCATAGCGACCCTATGTACAACAGGCGAAACAGTATTGTCAGTGCTTCTCTGCTGTACATAGGGTTTTTAATGGCAGATTGTTTTTTGGGAGTGGGTTGCCGGGTCAGTCTCCCAAGCCTACAGCACCTGGTGTTCCCAGGCGGTCTCCCATCCAAGTACCAACCAGGCCTGACCCTGCTTAGCTTCTGAGATCTGACAGGATTGGATGCCACAGGGCTAGGAATTTACTACTGCTATTATACAGGTGAAGAAGCTGAATCTCAGAGAGGGTAAGTGACTTGACTAGGGTCATACAGGTAGAAAGTGCAGAGGTTAGACTAACTCAGATATTTTTAACTTGGAAGTACCAAACATGGTATGTTTAAAATCTGTCTTGTGGTTCTTAAACTGTTTTCTGCTAGGTTTAGGGTAATAGAAATGTCTTACATCTGCCATGGAGGCCAAAGGAGAGGCTGAGTGGGCATGGAAGAGCCTAACTAGGGGCCACTCTGCTTTTAATCAGTTTTATATGTGGATACTTGTGTTCTATGATAGGGATGAAGGGAAAGGGCAGGGGAGAATGACTCCCAGGTTTTTGGCTTGTTTGTCTACCTGGTGGTATTCTTGTTAATTTTAGCACAAAGGGCAGGTTTTTTTTATTTTTAAAGTCAGTCATTTATATACCCTTTGGTGACTTTTGCCATATCTGAGGCACCTGTATTATTATTATTTGACTAGTTAAAAATCCCATTATTTAATCTATTTGGAAAGGGAATTATATCCCAGAAGTTGCAGATTTAATGTACTATTTATATTTTTATTCATCTAATTTCAAGTACCCCTACGTGTTTGTCAGCTTGATGTGTTATGGGGTCTTGCATGTTGCTGTGATGCTGAAAGCTATTTCACTGGGATTTCAGATACCAGCAGGGCCACCCATGGCGGACAGGATTTAGCTGAACTTCCAGACTAAGACAGAGTAAGGAGAAGGACCTGGCAGCCCACTCCCAAAACAATTAGCCATTGAAACCCCTATGAATAACAGAGAGGCACTGTCAAATATAGTACCTGAAAATGAGACCCCCAGACTTGAAGGCATTCAAAAGATCACTGGGGAAGATTTGCCTCCTCTGATTTGACCTTACTGTCAGGAATGGAGTAAAGCCCCTGGGACCTCCTTCTGCTGATGTGGCATGACTCAAAATGAGAAGAAACACAGTGGCTGCAATGATGGGTTCAAACATACAAAGATAGTGTGCATGGCACAATGTTGGGGGGTGTTTCGTTCTGTTGTTCTTAGGGCTGCCATGAGTTGGATTGGCTCGATAGCACCTAGTAATTAATAAAATTTCAAGTAATTATATAAAAAGTAAAGTACAAATTGTTTTTCCATCTGCTACCTGAAAATCATCTCAGATAATCTCCAAGGGTATTTGTTCTTCACGATGGAAAGCAGTTAGATAGGGAACATGTGAGGAGAAGCAACAAGCAAGAACTCAACTGATAGTTCTTTTAAAGCAAGTGTAAACTGGCAGAAGAGAAGTTAATGAACAGAAGAAATTGTCATCACTGTGTTTGAGACCATAAATGGAAGTGGGTTCATTGGGAACATTTAAACACTAAATCTTTCAAGATTAGATCTGGGGAAAATAAAAGGAGCCGTAGGATGAAAGAGCCCAGCTGGCACAGTAGCAATAACTTTATTAATATTTGTAGGATGCTGAGCACGCCGCTCCTAGCGGCTCGGGAGGCAGAGGCAGGGGGATCGCAAGTTTGAGACCAGAGGCCATCTGTGTAACTTAGCGAGACCCTGTCTCAAAAAAAGTTAAAGAATGGGCCGGGAGTGCAGCTCAGTGGTCCAGCACTTGCAAAGCATGCAAGGGGGAGGCCTTGGGTACAATGCCTAGTACCACGAAAGAAAAAAAAAAAAAGAAAAGAAAAAGAAAAAGAAATTTGTAGGATGCCAACCTAAATTTACCAAGGCTAAGTAAAAGGTTGAGCACAATCACCGGTCGCCTTTTCTTATTCGTTTTGTAAACAGGGGTCCTCTTTCTTGTAAATTCTTTAATTTTTATTTTAAGCATTTTTAAGGTAAATGTTGGTATCCTCCTCTTTTCCCATATACACATAGGCTCTTTTTCATGGCAAAATAAAAGCTTCAGGGCAAAATTTAGAAAAGTTGTTTGTAATGTCATTGGTCATTTTGTTGAGAATACTTAGACCACCTATTCTAAAAGTGAGGTTTGGTCTGGTGTAGGGTGAGGGCAGGGAGAGTCCTTCCCAGGGAGTCTACAAGGTCAAGCCTATTTTCATAATCGTACTAAGCTGGTATTTGCCTTCTTCACTTTCATTCTCCTTTGAGTGCACAGTGGAATTTTCCAGAGGCTACATGAAGTGGGATGATGTCATTACTCGGAGGACTAATGGAATGTATGCTTCTGTGTTCTTGTGTCTTAAAAATGTCTCATTTCAGTTCTAATGCAGTGAATTTTGGGACTTATAACCTTGGGGTCCTGAATCATTTTTAAGGGTAAGGGTCTTGAGAGCAAAACATTTGATACGTTCTGAATTAGATGCTTAAAATTGAAGGGGAAAATGGTTGTTTGACTTAGAAGCAGGGCTTTGAGGTTTGGGAATTCATTCAGCACATTCACATGACTGTGCACCCTGCACCACCATCATGCAATTTTCATCACAGCCTGAGACTTTTAATTTCAAAACCAATCCCAGTTTAAAAATAAAAATTCCTTTTTTCGAATTAACAAGCTAAAAGTCAAGTTTTCATCATTTCTTTGAAGGATTAGTAGAAAAAAGAATTGTAGAGTAGAGCAGTATGCTAGAAAGAGATCTAATGTTCATAGGAATTTAGATTTATCAGAAAGATAGCATTTCTTTTTTTTCTTTCTTTTTTTTTTTTTGCAGTACTTAGGAGTTGAACCCAGAGCCTTCCACATAAGTTTTGCAAGTGCTGTATTACTGTGCTGCACCCACAGCCCAATTTTTTTAGTCAGGGCTTCTCACTAAGTTATGCAGGGTGCCTCTAGCCTCAAACCTGCAATCCTCTTACCTCAGCCTCCCGAGTCACTGGTATTATAGGTGTGCGCCACCATGCCTGGCTAAAGGCGGCATTTCAAATCAGCAAAGATAGTTCAGTAAATGATGTTGCTACAAACAACTATTTGAAAAAAATGTACTAGGTCTCTACTAAAATTCTTGTACTCAAAAGAACATCAAGTGAATTGAAGCTTTAAACATTAAAAATGTAAAAGAAAATGTTGAATGAGGAAGCAAGATACACGCTCCAGAAACCAAAAGGAAATGATTGATGAATCTGACAGTGTAAAAGTAAAGGCAAAATTAAAAACTTCTATGTGCCAAATAAAATAAATAGCAAATTCAAAATGCAGCTGATATACTAAGAAAAACTATTTATAATATAGATGATGAAGGATTGATTTTCTTCATTTCTTTTATCCATAGAGTCTTTATGCAAATCAATCTTAAAAAGGCAAGCAGCCCGATAGAAAAATTGGCAAAGACTATAGTCTGTTTTATGGAAAAACTAATGCATATGGCCAAGAAACTCATACTCACTGCTTCTTCTTGTTGTTATATGCCATCGAGTCAGTGTCCGACTCATAACGACCCTACTTACAACAGGCCAAAGAATATTGTTAGTGCTTCTCGGCTGTTCATAGGGTTTTCAATGGCTGATTGTTTTTTGGGAGTGGGTTGCTTTGTCCTCCCAAGCCTATAGCACCTGGTGTTCCCAGGTGGTCTCCCTTCCAAGTACTAACCAGGTCTGACCCTGCTTAGCTTCCGAGATCTGAAGTGATCAGAAGCCACAGTGCTACGGCTGAAGGCAATACTCACTGCAGTCGTCATTAAAAGGATACAAATTAAGACAACATTGAGAAGCGATATTGTTCATCTGTCACATCTACAAATGTGTTAAAGTCAGTACTAGTGCTCTCTAAAGTGTGGGAAAACCCATACACCATGTTATAATAAATTGCTGGCTACAGCTAGCAAAATAAAATAGATATGTGTTATACATATAGTAATATGCAAAATTTACAAAATAACACAATACATAACAAAATTTAAAAGATACATATATTTTGACTTAGCAACCCCACTGTTAGGAATTCATGCTCTGGGTTAACATGCCAGGGATTGCCAGTATGCCCATCCCATGAATATGTTTAGACGAGTAAACTCCTGTTCAAATTTAGTGGAAAGTCCACTGTGAACCATAGCAAATTATGTTGTGATAGTAATATAGCATTTATAGAACAGTAACTGTCATTAGGTGATATATTTACTTGATTCTCTCCCCTGATCCCTTCTGTTTTTGTGGTGCTGGGATCCAATCCAGAGCCTCAGGAATGCTAGGCAAGCACTCTACCAATTGATCTACCTCCCCAACCCCTCTACTTGTTTCTGTCTTGATCATGTATCACCTTAGCTTCCATAATTGTGGAAATACAATGTCATTTTGTATGTTTACTTTGACTTACTACTTCTGCATAGCAGAGTGATAGAGGTAGGCTTTTTTCAATATTCACATCAATCTAAATACCATCTTCAAGAGATGATCAATGCGAAATTTTGGATTCACCGACATATTCATTCCTGCCTCTTTTAAAAAATCTCTCTGCTAAGGAGATGAAATTATTTCTGGGCATTTGAGATGCTAAGATGAAGATTTCTTTTAGTCTTGTTGACCACGGGACTTTCTCTTGTTCTATCATGTCCTGCTTTGCTGGGTTGTTGTGCTCTTGTTGTTAGGTGCCCGTCAAGTCATGTCTGACTCATTGTGACCCTCATAGGGTTTTCAGTGGCTGATGATTTTGGGGAATGGACTACCACACCCTTTTCCCATTTGTGCTGGGTAGGTTGTGTTTTGGAGATCCCCCCAACTGACATCCCTTTACCATGGAAACATGTTATGGTTTTCATAATTCCCAAAGTAATAATGTTTGTGAGAGCCCCACAAAATTCTTCCCAATTTTGATGGATTCCTTTTATGTACATATAATTTGTAATCTACATGGTACGTATTTCTGTAATCTGGCTTTTTGTCTTTGCAGAGAAGTTTATAATGAATTTCTGTCCATGTTCAATAAATATATAGCATTTAATACATACATATACAATATGCTTTCTATGTTGTTGTTAGGTGCCGTGGAGTCATTTCCAACTCATAGCGATCCTCATAGGGTTTTCAGTGGCTGATTGTTTCGGGATTGCCTCGGGAGTGAATTACCACATCCTTCTCCCATTTTTGTGGTGCTGGGAATTGAACTCAAGACCTCAGAGAATGCAGAACCACACTCTACCAACTGAGCTAAATCCCAGCCCGTGGTTTCTATAGTCATGTCAAAGAAACATAGACAGAACAAGAGTGAAAGAATGCTTGTACTTTTTAATAGTTTGTTGCATTCCATTGTATGGATGGATCATGATTTTCTAAACCATCCAGTCATTATCAGGTGTTTTCAGTTTTTGTTATTAATAATGCTCAACAAACATTCTTTTCTCTGAATCTCATCTGTTAAATGGGAATAAGAATTGCATGTACTCCATAGGATTTAAGGATATATAGTAGAATTCTTGTAAAGTGCTTGGAGCAGTGTCTCATACATAGAAGGCACTCAATAAATGATAGCTGTCATTGTACAATCATCTATGTGCATTTGTGCAAATATTACCTTAGGATAAATTTAATAAACATACAGTGTTTAATGAATTATTATAAGGGTAACACATTTGCATACTCCACCTGGGACAAGAAATAGAATTTGGTTAGTCCCATGAGATTTCCATGTGTCCCTGGGCATTTATAACACTCTTCTTTCCCCAAGGAAGCTATTATCCTAACTTTACTACTGTGGTCATCCCAAGGGGATTGGTTCCAGGATTCCCTTCTCACTGATACCAAAATCCACCAATGCTCATATCCCTTAGATGAAATGTATTTGCGTAGAACCTACACATATCCTCTCATACATATACTTTAAATCATCTCTAGATTACTTATAATACTTATAAGTATAATAATCAACACAATGAAGATGACATGTAAACTGGACGTGGTAGTGCACGCCTGTAATCCCAGCAACTCGCAAGGCGGAGGCAGGAGGATCGCAAGTTCAAGTTCGAGACCAGGGGCAATCTGCTTAATTTATTGAGACCTGTCTCAAAAAAAAAAAGTAAAAAAGAATGGGCTGGGCATGCACCTCAGTGGTCCAGCACTTGCAAAGCATGCAAGTGTGAGGCCCTGGGTTCAACCCCCAGTAATGCAAAAAAACAAAAACAAAACAAAACAAAAAACAAATACAACAACAACAACAAAAAGCTAAAAGCAATGTAAATAGTTGTTATAGTGTATTGTTTAGGGGATGTTGTTGTTAGGTGCCTTCGAGTCAAGTCCAACTCATAGTGACACTATGTACACCATATGAAAACACTTCCCGATTGTGTGCCAGGCACATGATCTTATTTATGTTTAAGCACATTGTTGTAGACACTGAGTCAATCCATCTGGTGGAGGGTTTTCCTTTTTTCATTGATCTTCCACTCTCCCAAACATGATGTCTTTCTCCAGGGAGTGATCTCTCCTGACTACATGTCTGAAACATGTAAGATGCAATTTGGCCACTCTTGCTTCCAAGGAGCACTCTGGTTGCACTTCTTCTAGGACAGATCTGTTGGTTCTTTTGGCAGTCCGTGGTATATTCATGGCATATTCAATAGTTTAGGGAATAATGACAAGAAAAAGGTCTGTCCATGTCTAATACAGAAGCAATTAAAAATGTCTTTGATTTGTGTTGTGGTTCATTAAATCTGTGGATGTGGAATACACACATATGGAGGGTACACTGTAATCACTTCTGTGAGTGTTTTTTCATTTTTTTTCTTGTAGTTCTTTGAGGTTGAACTTCAGGCCTCACACATACTTTGCAAGTGCTCTACCACTGGGCTGCACCGCTAGCCCCCTTTTCTTTTTTTTTAAAATTTGAGTCAGAGTCTTGCAAAGTTATGCAGGCTGCCTCTGGGCTCAAACTCGCGATCCTCCTACCTCTGTCTCCTGAGTCACTGGGATTACAGTCGTTCGCTACTATGCCCAGCTAAAATTACCATCTTAAATATTTGATTTGTTAGATATTTATTCATTTGTCCATCCCTGTATTATTCAATCCAATCCATTGCAAATGCTCCTCTGTCTTCTATTTGCAGCTGAATCCAGGAGCTTGATCTGATTTCAGGTTCGGTTTCTTTGACAAGATAAGGTGGTGGTGTGTACTTTCACCAGGAGGCACATGCTTTCTTTTCATCTATTTTGTTTGTTGTTGTTGTGATACCTGGATCCATTAATTTACTGTGAGTTGCAGGACGCTGGAGAAACGAGCTGTGGAGTGAGTACACATCAACCTGGAAACAAACTCTTTTTCTTCTGCAATGTCCCCCCAGCGCCCTCTACTGACAAAGCCTGACTCAGTGCTCCTTCGTAAGGAAAACCATGTAAAGGGCCCATTTCATTCTTTCAGGGGACAAAAGGCAGTTTGGAAATGAGAGGCAATGTGCCAATAATGGGCACACTTTACATGCATATACTGATCCGATAACAAGAACACTCTATTATTATAAATCTCTCTGCGTGAAGCTGTCTACCCTCTGATACTTTGTCCCACAAATTCTAGCCTTCTTGATTGACTTTGAACTCAGAGAGACCACAGGGCTCTGCTTGGGCACACTTTCCTTGGGGCACAGTCTGAAAACTCTCTCTGGGAAGTAAATTGGAGGCAATAGTAAGACTCACTTTAAATAGTTTCCCTTTTCTAGATGATCACTCTCTTATACTCTTTGTCGTTCAGTGTCTGAAAATTGTTGCTTCCTCTATTTTACCCATTTTAAAGATGTTTAAGGTGGAAGAGTAAATCTGGTCCTGTTATTCCATCATGTCTGGAGGGGGAATTCTGTTCCCTTGACTTTTAATTTTTTTTTTAAATTTTATTTTTAACTTTAATTTTTATTTTTAATTGACAGAACTATATATATTTATGGTGTACAACATGATGTTTTGATATCAGTGTACATTGTAGAATGAGAAAATAAAATTACATTGCATTCTTTTATATGCATTTGCTTGATATAACTATGTTTATCCTTCCATTTTTGACTTTTCAGAGCCCTTTTATTTATTTCTTTATTTTTGCAGTACTGGGGGGTTGAATCCAGGTCCTCATGTATGCTTTGCAAGCACCCTACCACTGAGCTGCATCCCAAGCCCCTTGTTTATTTTTTATTTTGAGTCAGGATCTTGTTAAGTTACATAGTCTGCTTCTGGCCTTGAACTTGCAGTCCTCCTGCCTCTGCCTCCTGAGTTGCTGGGATGACAGGCCTGTGCTACTGCACCTGGCAGAAGCTCTTTGTTTTAGATGTGTCTTTTGTACAACATATTGTTGAGTTTTGTTTGTGAGATCTTCTAAAAATGCTCCTCTCTCAATAGGTGAGTTAAGGCATTTACACTTATTGTCATGGCATTCAGTCTCAATTCTATTGTATTACTTTATGGTTTATTTACTGTTTTTAATATTTTTCATTGTCTGACTCTCATACAAGACTGATGTTTCTCCTTATGTTATCACTTGTGATACCAGGATGTGCCTTTCATTGGCAGTATGTCAAGATTTAATTGGCACTTTTTCTTAGCAGTTCATAAAATAATGATATTTTACAATCCATCGTATTTTAGAGTCCATGAAATATATTTATTTTAGAAGCCTTTATGTACTCTTTATTTTTATGGTTGTAATTCTTCTAATACTTAGGGAGGTTTATATTCTTTTTTTTTTTTTTTTTTTTTGCGGTACTGGGGGTTGAACGCAGGGACTCGCGCTTGCATGCTCTGCAAGTTCTGGACCATTGAGCTACACCCGCAGTCCATTTTTTTACTTTGTTGAGACAGGATCACCCTAAATTACACAGACTGCCTCTGGTCTCGAACTTGCAATCCTCCTGTCTCTGTCTCACAAACCGCTGGGATTACATGCTTGCGCCACCGCACCCGGCCAGGTTTATATTCTTATAGTCCTTTCATTTGTACCTACATCCTGCTCATTTCTTTCTTTCTGTAGTCTTATGCAATTTCATTATTATATGATCTGGGTTTTTTTGTTGTTGTTTGTTGTTGTTGTTGTTGTTTGTTTTTTTGAGACAGGGTTTTTCAGTATAGCCTAGGCTGGCCTCTAACTCTTCATCCTCCTGCCTCTGCCTCCAGAGAGCTGGGATTATAGACGTGTACCACCATGCCTTGCCCTTGCTTTTGTTTTAAATCTTGTTTGTAATTCCTTGGATTTTCAGCCTTGGCATCTGCTCTCAGTTCTGGAATTTTCAGTTAATGTCAGATACTTTCTTCATTCCTTTTCACATTCCAATTAAAGGTATGCTAAATGTTCTCAGTTTTTCCTCTAAATCTCTTAACCCCTCTTCTACATTTGCTTTTTTATCTCTTTGTACTCTTTTTCTGGCCTACCTTCTAGTCTATAAATTCTCTCCTCAGAAGTTTCTTATGCTGTTTTAAACATAGATATTGGATTTTTGGTTTCATTAATAATCTAACTTCTACAAGTTTTCTTTTGTTCTTTTTAAAACCTGCTAGGTCAGTATTTTATAGTTTTCTATTTTATGCATATACTTTGAGCCTGCCTGCCTGCCTGCCTTCCTTCCTTCCTTCCTTTTTCTTTCTTCCTTTCTTTCTTTCTTCCTTTCCTTTTCTTTACAGGTTTGGGGTTGGAATCTAGGACTTTGTACATGCTAGGCAAGTGCTTTACCAATAAGGTGTATCACCAACTTCTATTTCTTTTAAATTAGCTCATTTGGTAGAATGCTGCTCTGCACTCTCTGAGGCTCTCGGTTCAATCCTCAGCACAGCAGAAATGAGGAAAAAAGGACGTGGCAATCCACTCCCAAAGCAATCTCGAAACAATCAGCCAATGAAAACTCTATGAGGGTCACTATGAGTCAGACCCGACTCAACAGCATGTAACAACAACAAACAACAGACCAAATTTAGCTAATTAAAAATCCACCTCTGATCATTCTGGTTCTTTCTCATGATGTTATTTTTTCGTGTCTGTGCTTCATTATTTTGACCTCATGCTCATTGCCCTTGAAAATTGCTTTTGGGATTTTGTTGAGTCCTAGGGTTAAAGTACTTTGCTTCAGAGGGGATTTTCACTTACTTCTCCAAAGCGTGGGCTACCTCCATGCTGTGAATCCAGCCTGAAAATTGATATTAGGGCTGGCCTGTGGCCACAACTTGTTTTTTTTTTTTTTTTTTTGGTGGTACTGGGGAGTTGAACCCGGGGTCTCATGCATGCATTTGGCAAACACTCAACCACTGCGCTATAACCCCAGCCCATTTTTCACCTTGAGGCAAGGTCTTGCTACATTATGCAGGCTGCCTCTGGCCTTGAATGTGTGATCTTCCTGCCTCCGCCTCCTGAGTCACTGGGATTAATGGCATGCACCACCACACCCGGATTGGCCACACCTTTTTAAGTTCAGTTTCCTTTTCTCTTTTTTCCCCCTGTACCACCAGTGCCATTTTCCTATGGTCCTTTAGAAACATGAAGCAAATATACTGGCTTGCCTTTCCCTTGAGGGTCTTATGGGAGGAATGAGTGGACTTGGTTTCCTGGGTAGAGGGCCTCATATTAGCTTTCTCACCTTGGAAGGCCCTGGGTAAAGATTAAATAAAAAATGTACGGAAAGTATTTAGTAAAGTGCTTGGCATAGAAGTCTCCAATAAGTATTAGGTAATACGGCACACAGGCCTTCAATCCTTAGAAAAATAGTACAAATGAGTCTCCTTGTTCCAGGACGCCTGCAGAACTGGAGCCCCATTTTGTCTCATTCATGTGTCTTCAGGGTAATAACAACATCAGTGCTCCTTATCCAGCTGACCTCTAGGGCTTCTTGCTTTCCCTTAGACACTGGCATGGTAGTTGCTTGCATTCTTGCTAGCTCATGTTGCTCTAAAAAAATATGTGTTATGGTTTCTTCAGCTTTTGTAGTTTTCAGCAGCAGATTTGGCAAAATGAGATTGGATTTGGAAATGCAACGTTTTAAAACGTAATTTGAACATCACATTAGAGGGAAACTAAATATGATGGCCTCCTTATTCTGTGCTAGGTGCTATGTTGTTGTTGTTGTTAGGTGCCGTTGAGTCGGTATTCAACTCATAGCGATCCTATGTAAAACCAGTGAAACAGTATTGTTAGTGCTTCTCTGCTATTTATAGGGTTTTCAATGGCTGATTATTTTGGGGGAGTGGATTGCTGGGTCTTTCATTTTTATACAGATAGGAAAACTAAAGTCCAGAAAAATTAATTGCATTGCAAAAGATTGTGTATGGAAAAATCCCAATGCTAGCTTGATGTTTTTCTATCCAAATTCTGTTCTGTACTATACCAAATTATGTCTTGTATTTTTTTGTCACCTGCAAGATCTCAGCTCAGAGGATATAGTTAACAAGTACCTGGCATATAGTAGATGTTCATAAATATCTGTTGAATGAGTGAGTCAGTGAGCAAATGACTAAATGAATCAGACAAAGTTGCTGGCCTTGTGATCTACTGGGAATATAATTTACGAGGGGATATAAAAATGTAAATACCCCAACTACAATTTGATGTAAGTTACAACAATGATAATGAACTGAATGTTGCAAGAGCACAGAATAAAGAATTCTCTTTGCAGGTTAGAAGTAGAGGCTGTGGTGGAAGATGAATTGAGAGAGATAGACAGTATACAGATCTAGGAGGCCTTGTTAACTGTTTACCTATTATGTTGATGCTGTTGTTAGTTGCCGTGGAGTTGGGTCCAACTTAGACTGACCCTATGTACAACAGAACGGAGCACCCCCCCGAAACTGTGCCGTACCCCACACTAAGTCAGTGCTTCTCTGCTATTCATAGCATTTTCAATGGCTGATTGTTTTGAGATTGCTTCAGGAGTGGATTGCCATATCCTTTACCATTTTTGAGGTGCTGAGGATTGAAACTGGGTCCTCAGAGAGTGCAGAGCCATTCACTCTATCAACTGAACTAAACCCCAGCCCTTACCTATTATATTAACATATTATATTGAATACTTTATGCCAAACAGTGGTTGAAATACTTTTCACCAGTTGATTTAATCATCACAGGACCCTCTAAGTATAGTTATGATATCTACATTATAAGGTAAGAAAACAGAGAGTGAAAGGTTACAACATGGCCAAGGTCTCACTGCTAGCATAGCACATGCCTGAGTTTTGAACATATATCATGGAGATATTTCCATATCAATACATGGACATCTACTAGCTGCAGTTTACTTCTCTGTTTGGTTATAACCACTCCCACCAAAAACAAGCAGTCAGGAGTGTTATTTCTCTTGGATCAGAGCAGTGGTTTTCAAAATGTGGTCTAGGGCCAGGACCCTTGGCATCACCTGAGAGCTTATTAGACACGCAGACTATCAGGCCCCACCCAGTCTAGTGAATCAGAATCTGCATTTCTGCACATTCCCTGGGTGATTTGTATGAAATTTCAAGCATAAGAAGTGCTGAGCGAGGAAATTTTGATAATTATCTTCAGAGTTGTGGCAACTAAGGATTGAACTGATAAATACTTGACTGATAGGGAGAGTTAAATTGATTTTTTATCTGTTGATGCTTCTGATTATAAATGTAAATATATCCTCATTATGGAATATTTGGAAAGTATAGAAAAGTATAAGGAAACAGTAGGAAAATTATTGACTGCAATCTTACCACCCAGAAGCATTACTGTTAATATGGTGAAACGTTTTCTTTTTTTTCTTGCTTCATTACTTACACATCCCAAACTCTTGATATCCTTCAACTTTATATAACCTCATATATTGGTGACATTTTATTAATTTGCATTACTTCACAGGGTTTCATGTGATAAAAGCCCATAAAAATTTACAAATTTTTCAGTTTTGAATTATCATTCCTTTGTAGCAACTATTTAAGGCTATAGAGTTGACTAATACTTTAATTTTAGGCCAAGTGCTCATGGCTGCAGTCTTTTTTCTTTTTTCTTTGCAGTGCTGGGGGTTGAGCCCACGGCCTTGTGCTTTGCATGCTTTGCAAGTGCTGTACCACTGAGTTGCACCCCCAGCCCACTTGTTTTAGTTTTTGAGACAGGGTCTTGTGAACTTACGCAGACTGCCTCTGGCCTTGAACTTGTGATCCTCCTGCTTCCACCTCCAGAGTTGCTGGGATTACAGGCATGTGCCACTATGCCCGGCCACGGCTGTAGTTTTAATCTCATAAAAACACATTTATTCTTCAGAGTGCTTAATTTATAGCTCAATAAAAAAACCAGTGTATCTAATTTTTTGTTCCATGATAAGATTTCATACTTTTTAATTTCTAGGAAAAGTTCAAAATTTCTTTTATCTTTTTGCAGTCTCAACTCAACAAAAATAATACTTTATACCTCTTCAACCACGTTGACATTACTATTACTTATCACAGAGAAAGTTACAGAAGTTGGGATATTGCAAGATTGACTAGTGTCCGAGTTGACCCCAAAAGGTAATTATAGAGTTTCTTTTTAAAATTGATATAAAATGTAGAGATCCTTAACTTGAACTTTTACTTTTAGGATATCTGTGTGATATTACCTTAGATATGTATTTTGAAAGGTCAAATAGTCAGTTTGTAATGTGAAGAAAAATTGAGAGGAGAAATAGATTCATTGAGAATATCCTAACGCTTCATTTAGTTGCTTCCATAGGACAAAGGGGAGAAATTAAGATTTGGTTTTCTTTAGAGGGCGGGTCTAGTACCACTCGAATCTGTTTAGAAAGTATGAGCTGACTATAGCATCCAATGATTAGCACCCTCTAACAGTTGAGTAGTCTGCAGTAGATCTCGGAAGCTAAGCAGGGTTGGGCCTGGTTAGTACTTGGATGGGAGACCACCTGGGAACACCAGGTGCTGTAGGCTTGGGAGAAAGACCTGACTACCCACTCCCAAAAAATAATCTTTCATTGAAAACCCTATGAACAGCAGAGAAGCACTGACAATGGTGTTTGGCCTGTTGTATGTAGGGTCGCTATGAGTCCGATACTGACTCAAGGGCACTTAACAACAACAACAACAACAGTTTAGTAAGCAACCTTAAGAATTATTGAGTACTTTATCCCTAGACCTACATAGGAAAAGCCAAGATGACCCAGGTTTAAGAGATTGTGCAGTAAGGCATCCACCATGGTACCTGGTGGCTAGTAAGGAAGTGCCCAATGAATTATAAAGGGCAATTCTGCCTTGGGTAGGAGATTGGACAGGCAGCCTTTAAAGCTCCAACTTTCACGTTCTTTAAGCTGTAGGATAAGATGTATTCTGTTCAATTAAGGAAATTAAAAAGGGGAATATCACACAGTGTGTAGAATCATGACCATGACCCTTTGTCGTCGAAGTATTACAAAACCTGAAATATTAGGATGGAAGAAATTGCCCCTTGAAACAAATGAATCATTAAAAGAGGCAGGTGTCCTATAGTCTTCTGAACACAGATCAAGGGATTAGGCAACTTGGATTTTAGTCTCATCCCTATTGGTTGCACTTTTTTTTTTTTTTTTTTTTTTTTTTTGCGGCACTGGGGTTTGAACCCAGGGCCTCACACTTGCATGCTTTGCAAGTGCTGGACCACTGTGTTGCACCCCCAGCCCATTTTTATTCACTTTTTTTTTTTGAGACAGGGTCTTGCCAAATTACGCAGACTGCCTCTGATCTCGAACTTGTGATCCTCCTGCCTCTGCCTCCCCAGCCACTGGGATTATAGGCGTGCACCACCGCACCCGGCTTTTGGCTGCATTTTGAGTTCATAGACATGAATCAGACTTTATTGCTTCTCGGTTTACTACGCATTTTACTTTAGCCAAAGATTTTCCTTTTGTAACAGCTGATGAACAATGGGAACAAATAGTTAGAGGATATACTGTGGCAAGCATTTTTTTTTTTTTTTTTGTAGTACTGGAGTGTTGAATCCAGGGCCTTGCACACTCGAGGCAAGTGCTCTCTGAGCTGCACTTCAGCCCCCTTTTCGTCTTTTTCTTTTTTTTATTTATCTTGAGACAGGGTCTCCATAAGTTGCACAGGCTCCCTCTGGCGTTGACCTGGCAGTCCTTATGCCTCAGCCTTCCTAGCGTTGGGACTGCAGGCATGTGCCACCATATCCTGCTCAACATGATGTTTTGATATACATATATGTAGTGAAATGATTACTACAGTCAAGCATATTAGCACGTACATTACTTCACATGGTTGCCTTTTCTTTTATGGTAAGAGGACTTAAAATCTACTCTCAGCAAATTTTCATTGTACAATACAATATTATTAACTATAGTCATCATGCTACAGCATTAGATCTCTAGAGTTGAGTCCTGTATAACTTCCTTTTTGTACCAATTGGCCAACATCTCACCATTTTCTCCCTCCTCCACCCCTAGTAGTAACTGTTTTACTGTTTTTTTTTTTTGTATTTAGCTCTTTTTAGATTTCATGTGTGAGTTCATCTAGTATTTTTCTGTTAACTGGTTTATTTCACTTAGTGTAATGTCTTCCAGGTTCATCCATGTTGTTGCTAATGGCAGGATCTCCTTTTTAAAGGCTGGATAGTATTCCCTTGTGTCTATATACCACGATTTTTTTATCCATTCATTTGTCACTGTCAGTGGGCCCTTAGGTTGTTTCCATATCTTGGCCTTGTGGATGATGCTGCACAAGAGCTCTGATATCTTGTTTCCTTTTTTGATATATACACAGAATTGGTATTGGTGGGACGTGTAGTAGGTCTGTTTTCAAGTTTTTTTTTGTGGTACTGGGGGGTATACACCAGTAATCCCAAGGACTGGTGACTCAGGAGGCAGAGGCACGAGGATCACGAGTTTGAAGCCAGAGGCAGCCTGCATAACATAGTGGGACCTTGTCTCAAGACAAAAAATGAAAAAGGGGGTGGATGTGTCATTCAGTGGCAGGGCACTTGCAAAGCATGTGCAAGGCCCTGGGTTCAACTCCCAGAAATTCAAAACAAACAAACAAACAAAGTAATGGCTGTATTAGTGGTCTTTTCATTACTGTGATGATATACCTGATACAGGCTATCTATGAAGAAAAAAGGTTTATTTAGCTCACAGTTTTGTAGCCTAATGTTCCAGATCAGGCTTCTCCATTGGTTAAAGCTGTGATGAGGGAGGCAGATGGTGTCATATCATGGTGAGAGCTTGCACCAAGGCAAGCAGTTATATCTCAAGCTAGGAAGCAGAGAGAGTTGAGTGTGGCCATGCCTGCTCCTTTTATACCAGTCCTCATGCAAGAACTCAAGGGAATCACATGAGAGCTACCTCCCAACTGCATGCCGCGCATGACCTAAGGAACTCCTATGAGGCTCCACAGCACCTCCCAATATTTCTACACTAGGAACCAAGCCTCCAATCACACGAACTTTTGGGGCACACTTTTTTCCTGTTGTTGTTGTTCTTTTGAGATAGGGTCTTGCTGTGTGGGCCAGCTGGCCTGGAACTCACTATGTCATCCAGGCTGGCCTTGAACATGTGTTGATCCAACTGCTTCAGTCTTCTGAATGCTGGGATTATAGGCGTGTACCATCATGCCTAGTTTGGGGAACAGACACAAGTAAGCCCTATCCAATCCATTGCAGTGGCTATGTTAAAATTTTTGAAGTTTGCCAGGAGCAGTGGTGCCCGCCTGTAATCCCAGTGGCCCTGGAGGTGGAGACAGGAGGATTGCAAGTTCAAGACCAAAGGCAGTCTTTGTAATTTGGTGAGACCCCGTCACAAAAAAAAAAAAGAAAAAAAAAGGAAAAAAAATGGGCTGGAGGTGCAGCTCAGTAGTCCAGCATCTGCAAAGCATGCCAAAGCATGCAAGAGTGAGGTCCTGGGTTCAACCCCCAGTACCACACACACACAAAAAAATTAAGTTTATCTCTATAAGGTATTGAAAACAGGAAATAAAAGGGGGATTAAAAGGATAAAGGCATATTTATGTATAACAGGAATAAACATAGCTACTAGGAGAATTCAGGAAATATCTTACCATTTTCAAGGACAAGTGCCCATGTTTTTTGTGTATGTTTTTTCTTTTTTTCTTTTCTCTCTCTCTCTCTCTTTTTTTTTTTTTTTTTTGCGGTACTGTGGGTTGAACCCAGGGCCTCATGCTTGCATGCTCTGAAAATGCTGGACCACTGAGCTCCACCCTCAGCCCATTTTTTTTTAACTTTTTGAGACAGGGTTTTGCCAAGTTATGCAGACTGTCTCTGGTCTCGAACTTGCGATCCTCCTGCCTCCGTGTCCTGAGCTGCTGGGATTACAGGTGTGCACCACCATGCCCAGCTGTATGTCTTTTCTGATACCTGGAAACAGAATTTTAGGATGGTGAGCTGTGAGGTCTGACTCAGGATGGCTACCCAGTTTTTAAGTGATTTTATTAGAAAAGTAGTAAAAATACAAAGTACAATCATATATGAGGCGAATCTCACCACCTATATAAAAAGCAAACTTAATGCTTTATGATCACATCTCACATTCTCAGATCTAGAGAGGAAAAAGACCAAGAAAATAACTTTTTTAGAGCTGTTACTCTCTATATTGCCCATAAAAATAGCTTATGTGGGCATACAATTGAACTTACATCTAATTCTGGTAAAGGTCACTTATGTGGGTCTCTGAGGCCAAGGACGGTATTGTAATTCATCTTTTACAGAATTAGACTACCTGCTCAAGGTCATAGAAGTAAGTTAGACCTAATGGTTTTCTCGGCCTATAGTCTTGTGCTTTCTTTTAGGGGTGGTGCCCAGATCATTTCTCTGGTTCTTACCACCATTGATCATGTCTTTTTCCTTAAAATATTTGCTTCATTTGACTGTTCGGTTACCCGCTTTCCTGACTTTCTCTTATCTTACTGGTCATTTCTGAGCTCTTCTCATTCTCCAATCACTTTTATGTTTCATTACTGAGGGGTTGAACGCAGGGCCTTGTGCATGCTAGGCAAGTGCTCTACCACTGGGCTACATTGCCAGCGTCTCCAACCTCCTAATGCTGGAAGACCTCTGGGCTCAGTCTTCAACTTTTATCTCTTCTTTATTTATACTCACAGTTTGCTAATCTTATTTCATCTCATGATCTTACCACAATGATGCTTAGCTCTCCAGACTTGTCCATCCAACTGTTCAGTTGGCAAATCCACTTGGATGTGCTACTCCTGCTGTGACCTGAGAGTTGAAAGAAGCAACCTTTATTCACCTTTATTCCGCTCCTACTTTTCAGGTGGTAAAATAGTCTCCTTATCCCTAACCTGGCATTTGCTACCTCCACTAGGCTTGTCCACTTTTAAACTTCTCTGAGTTTCATTTTCTACTTTTAATAATTGTTCTCTTTTTCAGCCACAACAGTTTCACGTGTTATAGTCTTAGTAACTTTTTGAATTCTGTTTTTTCTTCTTAATTGACACATAATAATTGTACATATACATGGGGTACAGTGTGATAAGTCAATACATATATAATGTGTAATGATCAAAATGGGATAATTAACATTTCCGCCTCCTTAACACTTCTTTGTCTTGGGAACTTTAAAACTCCTCTCTTGTAGTTTTCCACTAAACATTAGTTTCATTACAAACTATAGTAACCCTACTGTGCTGTAGAGCTCTGGAACTTATTCTTCCTATCTATCTGCATTTTGATACCTGCTATCCAACCTCCCTCTGTCCCCCCACCTCCCTCCCCTTTCCTAGCCTCTAATAATCATCATTCTACTGTCTTAAGATTAATTTTTTCCACATATGAGTGTGAGCATGTGGTATTTATCTTCCTGTGTCTGACTCATTTCACATAGCATAAGGTCCTCCATTGTCATCCATTTTGTGTCAAAGGACATAATTTCATCTTTTTAATTACTGAATAATATTCCATTGGGTATGTATAACACATTTTTTGGTGATCATGGTATCTTTCCTGCCAGGTAAGTATATAACACATGACTTTTCCACTCGTCTGCTCGTGGAGACCTTGGTCAACGCCATATCTTCGCTATTGTGAATAGTGCTCTAATAAACACAAGAGTGTTTATTGTTTCTTTGATGTCCTATCTTCATTTCTCTTGGATCTATACCCCAAAGTTGGAAGCCTGGATCATGTGGTAGTTCTATTTTTAGTTTCTTTTAGAGGGAGAGATAGTGAAACTGTATTTTAAAACCTTTAGGAAAATATATCACAGCCTTGACACAGCAAACAGACAGGTTGTATTATCATGTAACAAGGTACTAAAAAGACATCATGGTGCTTGTCCAAAAGTTAAGGTGCCATGTTGCAAAGGGCCCATGCAAACATAGTATTTGGTAATGGAGGTGGGTATGTGCTCCCCTCCTTTGTTCTAAAGGGGTCATAGCTTGTCTGAGCCCAAGTTGCTTACTTTTTAAATTTTCTTGTTGCCAGGAGATTATCTCAATATGGGTTTGTTAATTCAGGGAGCTAAGTAAGCAATGCTGGGTTTAGGCTTTTATTCCATTCTGTTCTATAAAATTCAGTTTTTTGCAAGTCCGTACTTCACATTTCTCTTAACTAGTCAACAGTTCCTATTTTACTTTTATTCCTGGATATTGGCATGTGTATGAATTTATCTCTCAAGATCAAACTCACTTTCCCTTCAGGGGGAAATTATACTGCAGAAAGTGCCAAGGTCCAGAAACCAGTGAAGGAAGCTCTGTTCTCCACACTCAGTGTGACACTGACTTTCATGTTTTTGCATATTTTTAGTTTTGTGAGATACTTCTACTACTGTCTTCCATAATGAGGGTGCTAATTTACATGCCTGTCAGTGGTGTATAAGAGTCTTTCATTGGTTCCCATGGCACTTTATATACAGTAGGCCCTTGAATCTCTGGATGCATAGCAACATTGTTTTCTACTTCCTGTATGGAATTCTCTAGCCCTATGGTTAAAGTTACAAGATAGTATACCAGAGATGAATGAGGTGGAAGATGAAAAATAAAGTCTTTCACTGATAGAAGAGTTGTTTTTTTCTACCTACAGGCAAAGAGAAGGTTATTAAGTATTGAATTTTAGATAGTATATTGAGTCTCATTTGAGTGTTGGGGACATAAATGAAACAAATGTAGTATAAGTCAAAGAGTTTTAGATGCAGAATATAATGGAAGCCTAGTTTTCCGGCCTGTTATTATATATTCTAACAGCCATAAATTGGAAATTTTATGTCAGTTTCATGTGGAAATTCCCTTCCTTCTTTTCTCCTTTATTAGCTATAAACATTCAGATGAAAACCACCTAATTTGTGATGGACCCCCTATGGAAATTCCCAGAGAAAATACAGATAAGTTAAATGTGATCTACACTTACTCTGTGAAATTTGAGGTAAGTGTTCAGTGTCATCATCTTAATTATTTTCCAAAGCAAGTATATAAGTATTGT